>ML817645.1:0-25182 GCA_009831015.1 Picea engelmannii | reverse complement strand
GTGGCTACTCAGGAAGATTCATCTCATGTCCAGTCTGAGGCAGATAAGGCAAACAAATTCATTGAGCACATTCAACACATCCACCAACAGGTTCATGACATCTTGGACAGAGCCAATGCTAAGTACAAGCAACGACATGATCAACATCGGGTGAAACACAACTTCCAAGTGGGCGACAAAGTGTGGCTGCATTTGCAAAAGGAACGCCTCGCTGGACCCCACCGCAAGATTCATCCACTTCGATATGGGCCATACACCCTCACCAAGGCTGTAGGGGAAAATGTCTTTGAGCTCAGCATTCCACCATTCCTTGGTCTGCACCCAGTGTTCAATGTAGACCGCCTTCGGCCCTACTTTCCACCTCTACTAGACACATCCGACATGGCAGAACAACTCACACCCACAGAGTTAAATATAGACTGCATGGAACAAGCCAGAACTGATCAGATCATGGATACACAGATCAAGCACACCCGAAAAAAAAGGATACCGCTATATCGAGTTGTCAAAGCAGGCCAACTCCTTCACCAAGGCAAATGGCTCACCAAGGACCAAGTTCAACAGAAGTTTCCTCATCTCATGGAGGCACTCAATGCAATGGGGACCATTGCTTCCTAAGGAGGGAGGATTGATCTAGGTGGATATCGGTGGCCACCCACCTTTTCCGACTGGTTCAAAACAGTTTTCTGGCAATTTTGGCAATTTACTATTTTTAGCAGGTTTTAACTTCCGGGGCCATTTTGAGGGCCTAAATGAAGGTTTTTTGAGATCGAGATTCTCAATGATAGCCAAAGGCATGATTGAGCCCCCAAAATGAATCTCCTCGAAGATACCTTTCCAACGAGCTATCACACGCCTAAAACAGAGATTGTATGCAAAAGTTACGACCCCGGGAAGTTGATGTACTAACTTACCCAAACGGGGCCCACATGACTTTTGGCGCTTCATCTCCTAGGGTTAGGTTTTTGGATGTCTATGACTTTTTGCATTCTCATATATTGTAAAAAGGCCTCTAGATCCTCATTGTAATCATCTTCTCATGGATGCGAGTAGCAGCCACATCTCTTCTCAGAGATAAGCTACCAGCGCCCTAGCTAGTTTATTTACATTCTATCTGTAAGCATATTTCAGTCATTTGTTATTAATGAAATGAAGTCTTATTTCCACTGCATCTCTGCGTTTATGTGTATTTCTGTATTTCATTGTGTTCCTACATAAATCCAGATCAAAGTCCGAAGGGCTTCCAGGTTAACCCTTCTACGCTTTCTCTCAATCTAACGGTCATTAAGGTTTCTCCTTTTTCCCAAACACATCCTATGGCTCCAACACCCCAAGTGTTGATCTCTCTCTCTCTCTGGTCAAATACCACGCCAGGTGCGGTTTTATTCTACCGCTACTCTTCCTAAGCTTCGTAACACGGCCAAGTAACCCCTTGGCACTCAGAAACATTATAAGGTTTGAAGTTGGTCCCATCCGAAAACCATTTCCACTTGAAAGTTTAGGTCCAAAGACCACTTATCTAGCCCATCCAAGCTCAATGTTGAAACCATGGATCTGATACCATATTGTAACGCCCCCGGCCATCAACCCCACTGTCGAGAAACTCTACTACGTGGAACATTCACATACATATATATATATATATATATAACATGCCTATTTAATTAAATATAACCAAACAATACAAAGTAACCGCAAAATTACTACTAACATACTAAATTAATGGAAAACAACTGTAATTCATACTTGCAACGGAATACATGAAAAGATTTCAAAGACACGGACATGCATCACATATAAATTAAGTACATAATTAATACTTATCTTTAAACTTGAGTAATTCCACCAACTACATGCAAACCTTCCACGAACCTCCTAGCCTTATGCCACGCCACTCATCACACTCAGCAGTGGGTCACCCCCGAGCTAGGACTAAGCTCCACCCAAGGCAAGGGAATCCTAGACTAGGATGAGGTTACAGGAAAACTGCACAGGGAAACCGGAAGGATTCTCTTCAGGAGCCTTCTTATTCCCACTACTCACAGACTCTCATTCCCCACATGCATGTTCCACCCAGGGGTATACACCTTCACAAGCATAGTCCATCGGTGCTTCACCTCCCTCTATGGGTCTCAGCAACAGTCTGGATCAGGAATTCAAAGAGCTCCTTAGCTGGTGTTGAACTCTCTCTGGGAGAAAACCACTTCCCAGCAGACTCTCTCTCACCCGGAGAGAGATGCTCACAGGCATAACAACCTGTCTCTTCTACCACAGGCCTGGCAACCTACTTCTTCAGCACACTCCTCAACTCATCTCTAGCCAGGTGAGGACAATAGCAATGATTCAGCACTCATTCACACAGGGATGACAGTAGAAATAGCATATGGGCATGGCACCGCAGGCAGTAAGAGCCCATGCTAAAACATGGCACAGCTAAGGAGATTACTCAGGTGTCGGGTCCCTCAGAAAACACAGAACGATTCACGAATTTTGGGTTTTCAGGATACGTGACAAGAAAATTAAGCAGAATTCGATCACAGAGGTCTAATGGTCTCAGACGGAGGATAGGGAAACTGGCAGAATGAACCCCCAACTCAGCTGACACTCCATCTTTTAACTTCATGCGCCCAGATTGACACTTGTCTTCCTGGAGCTTCATGCGTTCCCTTTTTCACATGTTGGAGCTACATGTGTTGCCTCTCCCAGGACTTTAGATAAAAAAAAACATGTCTTTCACACAGATTTGGAATAATAATAAATTATTATTCCCAAGGACTTAAACCCCTAATCTTAGCCCCTCTTTCCAACCTTTCAGCCCCCTTTCCCTTACCCACTTTGTGGAAGCTTAGTCCCCCATCACTCTTTCTTCATGGTCAGTCTGCACACAACAATGTTTAATCTTTATTAATGTTCTATATAATTACATATACAAAAATAGGCTCCTAGCCTTTAACACTTAGGCTCTCCGGCCTAATAAACACATAATCCCACCAGCTTATCAACATTCATCTCACCAGCCTACAAAATATATTTTACAATTCATAAATAGAACAAGGCTCATCCTTGGGGATATTACAGACAATTTATCTTTGAAACCTCTTGCATATTTCGAAGTATTTCATGATCCTATGTTAATGTTGAGGTTGATGTCATATTTTATACCTTGAATGAGTTTTCTTTAAGGACTTCTTGAATGGATGAATTAAATGAAGAAATTTTATGCAGTATGCATCTGCATGCTTGCATGTTGTACCTAATGTAGTAATTTATGTTGAATCTCTCATATGTTAATCATCTTCTTCAATTTAAACGCATAACTAGATTCACAAGATCACTAATTATTTCTAGGAGTTCGAAATCAGATATAGGTAGCTTTGATGACATTTATGTATAGCATCAATTTTCTTATGAAAGGATGAGATCATGGATGATTCTCTTTGAGAAAGTTCTTGTACCTTTTTCTTCATTTTACAAACAAACTCAGTGCTTATTCATAAGTTTTTTAAAGGTGAAGGAGAAGAATGTAATGTCTATGATACATTGGCAAGTATTTTCTTCCTTGCATAATTGATTTTATTCTTTCTATGTTGGCAAGAGTGGGGTTGCATAATCACTTCCTTTACATGACCACTTCATCCTTGAAATGCATGGGGGGATCCCTCAGTCTTCTTCCTCTGGACTAGAATTCTCTCTATTCAGATCTTGTCTACCATTTGAAGCCAACATTCATCATACAAAATTAATCCTTCTCTTTCCCAAACCTTAATCGGATCTGCTTTTCTCACCATTCCATTATTTTCTATTTTCACTTATTTTCCAAGGCCTAAATTTTATGGTATTTTATTATGTCACTGGAACCTTGATCCTTACCGCGCTCCCCTCATCGGGTTTGTTTGATCAGGCTATTCAAGTGAAGTCCCTTGTGACATTTCCTTCTGAAAGGCATGAGCCTCTTCGAAATGATCTCTATCAGGTTCTCCTCTCGGTCTCCCCTCTCTCTGAAGGCCTATCAAGATTCTTAAATGTAGAACCTTGTTATACTATCACCCAATGCTTGACCACTACTTATCACCTCCAGATTCATGCATTGTGGTCTAATGTGAGAGTTTGTTCATTGATCCTATCAGATTCCCTCTCCTTGCAAGTTTATCGGTTTTTCCCTTCGATATTTTCCCCTTGATCAAATTGGCATGTCCCATGTGCCCGGCTAGCGTCCAACTCCTTTGTATCGTATGGTTTACCCTTTGTGACATTAGAGTGATGTGTGATGTGTCGTCCAATTCTTTCTTGGTCTCTTTCCATCTGTCACCTCCATATTAGTGTGACCTCAACCTTGACTTGATGTGCCTAACTAAATCAAAATGCATCCTCATTACTCAAAATCTGCATGATATGTCTTTTCTCTATTTTTGGTCCCTAGGTGTAGAACTCTGATAGGTGTGGAACCGTGAGTAGTGTGGAACCTTGACCCATGTGGAACTAGGTCTAACTTTTCTACTTTTTGTATATATGATTTGTTTCATTTTTATTTTTATTATTTTATTTTTTACTTTGTTTATTTATTTATCATTTTTAATTTTCCCATGGTTTTCCAAAAATTTCCCATAGTTTTTTCAAATTACACAGGAAAAACACTTTTACTTTAGAAATCATTTTTTACATGGGTAAAATACTATTACATGGGGAAATTGTTTTACTTAGAGAAACTACTACTTACAATGTACATTTTGCCATAAACCCCTAATGAATATTTTATATGTATATATTTGTTTTGTTTTTTCATTTTTCATTTTTTATTTCTTTTCCTATTTCGTTTTAAGTTTATTTTTTATGTGTTTTCTCCAAATTCCCAAGGTTATGTATTTCACTATTTTAAGGACATTTAATTTTCGATTTTGATTTTATTTATTTATTTTATTATTTTTAATTTATGTTCAAATTTTGATTTTTTTTATTTTTATTTTTTTCGTTATATTTTCATATTTTATAATATTTTTGGGACCTAAGCCCATTTACTTGTACCTCAACACTCCCTCTCCTACCCACATAACCTATAAATCTCACTCCCATCAACCTACCACAGTATGACTTACCTTTTGCTTTGCGGATGTGGGCTCGCAGACGTTAAGAATGCGACTTAAGATATAGCATATTGTTTCACTCGCAACCTGCATACTTGTGAATGTGGAGATTTGGACATTAGGTTATATTGTAATTTATTACTTTAATGGTATTCATCTATGTGAGAGTCTCTCATGCGGGATTTCCCCTTAAGACATCTTATTGTGTTTCACCGCGAGAGGTTTTCGTCGCGTGTAATTTCACAGGGATTTCCATGCGAAGAGGACCTTAGGAATTAACACTTGATTTACCTGCACCTTGAACTCCACAAACCTATCAGATACCACACCCCTCAACACTTTGGATTATATTATATTTTATTATTTTTGGGAGTCTTCATATGCATCAATTCCCTTACAACATCTTACCAAGTTTAACCGCAGAAGATTTACCACGCACATAAGTTGTGCCATAAGGCCTAAGGATTTCATCGCACAATTTTTACTACAACACAAGGATCTCATGCACCCGTGAACCTTAGGATATGATGATATTGTTTTGTTATTTTTTGTTTGAGATTCGATATTTTTGGGAGTTGGGATATTTTAATTAATTTCAATTTGCAGGATTTATTATTTTCAATTTTAATTTGGCATGCACATATTTAATTTTTTTATTTCTTTATTATTTTATTTTACAACAATTTACAACCAAAATTTCACACACAAACCAACCTGGGGAGGACAATTTATACCATGAACTTTCAATATACCCGATGCATGTGGGATAATTGTTTCAAAGTTGAAGATCAACGGTCCAGATCTCCCCATGAGTAAATCAAGGGTTGTTGAGCACGGACTTCGAGAAGCCATATCTTGAGTTATAAGAGTCCAAATTAGGCCCGGGATAGCCCTTTGTAAATACCTCAAGAAAGAGATTGGGTTGTAATATGAATTCAAATAAAATCAATGATGGAAAATCCTAGAAAACTCAAGGAATAGAAGGCCACGAATTTGAAGAGGAATAATTTGTGCAATGTTCAGGAAGTCATAACTGAAGTTCCAGGAAATGAAATCAGGCATGTAAGATAATGATAGAAAGTTAAAAAATAAAAGAATAAGTGGAAGACTTCGATTCACTAGATTGACAACAAAAACACCCAGGAAAATTTGAAGAACAGAAGAGGGAACAATCAAGAAAAGTCAATGATATTTTTTTTAATAAATATCACTCATGAACAGCCTTAGAGTGAGATTGACTACTCAGGACTATCTTTAGATTCTGATTGTAATGCTTGTATATTCATTTACAAAATTGTATGAGGAATTCGAGTCATTTAATGACAAAATAAGCAAGTTGAAGAGATAATAATTGTTGGTTGTTATAGAAGGTGAAAGGTCTTCCTTGTTTTATAAAAGGAAGACCATTGAATGTAATAAAGGACGGTTCTCATTGTATAGAAGAATAATACTCTTATTTCCATATATACAAAGAGCATAAAGCATTTGAGATCATAATTGTTGTCAAATGTATTAGGGACTTCTTTATTGATATGTTTGTTGTGGGTTTTTCTGAATGTTTTTCATATGAAATATTTATATGTGTAGTGTTTGGGATTACTCATTCTATTATGATTTCTAATGAATATAGGGAATAAGTTATAGATCTTATCTACAATTATTTGAGATCATTTATGCAATTTCATTGTTTTAATACATTATTGATTTACGTGAATTGGTTCTTCTATCAATAATGTTAGTTCATACTATATTCATTCAATTAGTTTGCTCCTATAGGATAGGTTAGAATTAGTTAGATTAGTTAGTTTGTTTTTTTTTAGATTAGATTTAGATTTAATTAGAATTCTTTGGGGGATAGTCTACTTTATTTCCCTTTTTCTTATTTTAATTCTTAGTGGAAGCTAGGCCCACATACTAGTCAGAAACACTAACCCAAATGAGAGTAGGTCTGATTGGGACCTTCCATCAGGCGTTCTCCCTTACCTGCTTGAGAGTCCACTTGGACCCATCAACAAGTTGTGATTCGACTAAATTGGTCAGCGAGTCAACTATTATCTGGAATTATTTACTTTCTTTGTTTTCCTCCACTATCTGGCTTAGATATAGAATTCCATCCATCTGAATCCCTTTATCTATATACTCAATGAATCATGTCTCTTGAGGGCACATCGTTTCATCACAACTTTTCACTAAATGTGTATATTCCTCTATAGTTAGTAAATTCGATAGGGACAGCATCTGTGAGATCCTTAATGTGAAGGAGTATACTCTCATCCCCATGATTTCCTACCTAGATATGGTCTAATGGGGGCATCTCAATCAAAATAAAATATATTAAATTTCCTTGATCATTCACTCAATACCACAACGAAGAAGGTTTTAGATCATTATGTAGTATTTGGTGAAGGAATTCTCTTATTCTAGGACTTTCTTCTTCGGGAATCAAATATCATTGTAATTTGGGTCACAAGTCATCTACATCCATGCTTTCACCAAAATTTTATATTCGAAGGGTTCCAACTACTACCTCAACCAAATACATCCTCTCACTCCTCATAGGAGTTGTCGGGGCTACTCCTTTTGCCAAATTTGGTTGATCATCACCACACACAAATCTCTCAAGAACTCTAGTGATCTATCGCTCCTAGGGTTTCTCTCGACTCGACTTCCTTGGATCCTGAGAATCACACATATCTTCTCTCTTTTTCTGACATTTGTCCCATTCTATATTATGAATGTCGACTAAAGGTTTATAATACCACATTCTTCTTGTAGTTATTATTTATGTCTCTTTATCTAATGTACTATATTCTTGTTTTCACGTAGTCCACTTCCTTCTTCTCGCTAACATAATGAATCCTTGATGTAAGTTGACTGGTATACTCCACTTTAGGCATCCCATGGAAAACTACCCCCCCATTGTTGACCCCAACTACTCTTAGTCAATGTGGGTGCAGTTCATTGCCATGTATATTTCTTTAAGAAAAAATCCCAAGATTCATGTGTATCTTTGCAGACTGCTTCTAAGAAATTTTCCCAATCACCTTGTATTTTTCTCTAGTCGGTATTCAATGGTGGTGTATGAAGAGGGGGTCGATATTCAAAAATATTATTGATGCTTTATTTAAAAGTAATTTATGCAACAGAGATGGTATTTTGCAAAAAAACACATCGTGAAAATCACCATAGAACCTTTCTTTTACTTTGTTGATCAATATGTGTTCCTCAATTGCTTGTTCTTCACAATATTATTTGGCAATTTTTTCAACCCACTCATGTAAATTCATTCGACTGTCATTGAATAATTTGGACATGAATTGCTCATCATTTTCAAGTGTATTCAATAGTGGATTGGTCAATGTATTTTTTTATTTCTTTTGGGATCATTTCAATAAATATTTTGTGATTCCCTGTGAAGAAATGGGATCTTGTCTCTACCAATTTCAATCAGTTTCTATGTGAATAATTCTTCGTGTAGTTTTTAATATTTCTCTCTCACCACTCACTTATATCTTATGGGCTCAACATCTATGTGCACATTATCTTACATACTCGGGTTCAGGAACTATCGGTAATAGAACCAATGTTGTAATCTAAGGGTTTGTAAGGTGTTGTTGGTAGTCCTTTGCATATAGAAATATACACTAATATACAGTCACACACATAAAGAAGAGAAAGAATAGAACACAGAGTAATGGGGAGACCATCAATAATCACTTTATTAAGATACCACAACAACAATTAAAAAGCCAATCATTTTATGTTACATGGATCACTAGTACATATGACCAAATTTGCAACGGTTTTTCGTTGATATTGCCACACTTATCTGTCGCAATTTCCACGAAAGGCGATATTTTTTTTCGTCAGAAAAATTTCGTCGCTATATCCACGATCCACGTGTGCGTGGAAATATCGACAAAATAAGTGCTCCACGTGTCACCACCTTCAAGATCGGTTAACCCTATGCATCGTCGCAATTATGACGCATTTACGTCGCAATAACAACGAAGAAAAGTGGCAATTACCACGAACATTTATGCCAAGCCAATAACTTACGACGTAGATGTTGAATGTGCGACGCCAAATAGTCACAACGTGCGATGAAAATACGTGGCAATATCGACGAAAATATATCTCAAAACCAAACTTATGATGCAGATGGTGTATGTGCAAGGAAAATTCGTGGCAAATTGCGATGAACTTTCGTCGCTATAGCGACGGTTGTGGTAAAATATTATATTTGTTTCCGACGAACTTTCATCGATATTGTGATGATGGCTTTAAGTTTAAAAAAAAAAAAAATTACATGAGATATGGTATTACCATATTACATTGTAATATTGTATGCCATATTACAATGTAATATGGTAATTCCATATTACATTGTAATATGACATTACCATATTACATTGTAATATGGCATTACCATATTACATTGTGTAGCAAAACTCCCGTTTCGTCATGACATCAAGCCTCATATAACAAGTGCAATTTTTTTTGTGTGTGTGCATGTGTACAAGGGTAATATAGACATTAAACTCTGCATCGCAACACGATGACGAACATGACGCATGCAATTGTGACAACTACATAACGAACTAAGACGCACATCAAGTATCTATAAGAAATGAACGACAATCAACCGAAAAAAAAAAAAAATAAGACTGACTACCTGTCTGTCCTACCCTGCAATGGTTAGGACCTCCAGGACACATAAGCAACGCTCAAGCCTAGGTTCCCATCGATTTTGACCATTTAAGGTCTCAGGGTTGGCGACTATTCTGAGGAACAAGGAGGCATCTACATCCTGCTCGATGCTAACAGACCAAGCATAATAAATGTTTACAACCCACTACAACATTAATTAAATGAACAACCGCACCCTTAACAGGAAGCGCGAGCTAAAAACGACTTCGCTAGTATCCTGATTAATCGTCGAGTCAAGCTAGTCAATAAATGTAGTCTAATTATCATCTATCACGAGCCCACTTAGTATGTCTAAAAGGTAAAAACACATTAAGGTACAATCTAAATTAGCCTTAAAATCTAATCGTCAATCAAGTCTAAAATTAGTCAATAAATACACTCAAATTTAACATAATTATGAATCTAAGTTAGCAGGTCCAAACTATAATTAGGTCATTAATTAAAACTCTAGTTAACATTAATGAAATATGTTATAGCAAGCCTAAATTAATCCCTAATTTAGCTATTACCAATTTAAGACAATCATTTAAATTATAAGGGTATAATGCAATAGTCAAACATTATTAACAAATACATGGCCAACATGTTGTCTAGCTGAAGTGCTTGAATAAACTTCTGATGTGCAGGAATAAACTTCCATACCATAATATAACTAATATAATAAAGCTACCATTACTAAACTCGGGCTAAAAGCAGTGTATTCCTTCTGCGGGATAATTATAATTTAAACACCCTAAATGACTCGTGCCATTGATATTACTCTCACTAAAATCTAGACTACCCTGCACACAAGTAGGTTTTGGTGGCGCTCAAGCATTGAACCATTTGAAACAATTGAATGAATTTAGGTTCATGTTGTAGGTTCCAGCTAAGAATATATTTAATGCTTACACAGACAGACACATGCAAAATGACTGCAAATCAGCCTCCTGAGAACATATCTGAAGGAGTCCAAGCCAAAATTCTGAATATGCTTGTCATAACTGGAAATCGAGGTTCTTAATGATCCAAATACCTGTTGTGAATTTAATAAAACATCTTGGCCAAACTAGTCATTAAAATTGTCATTCAGGACATTGAATGTACATACTAAAACTCCAAGTGAAATCCTGAGCTACCGGGATTAATTAGAAACAGTTCCTACAAAATTAGACTTCGAATCTTGAGCAATTTGTTAGGCTTGAGCTCCAATTATGGTTGTCCAGTTAGAAACAGTAGCATATGACTTTCTGTATTAGTTATTATTAGAATGTAGTTATTGTCGGTTGTTTTTCAAAAGTAAATAAGGCATGTTGGACATCAGTGAAATAACTATTCCATTAAGCTCGCGAATTTAAAATTCAGACAAGACGTTGAGTTTGAAGGAGGAACGCTTAGTTTATAAACTGGTTAGAAAGGTGACTGGACACAAGGGTTAGAAGTTGTTCAAAGCCTCAAGGATTTCTAGTTGGTCTAGCTAGATAAAGGAGAGCACATCGCTGAAATACCACTGGACAAGGAGTCACGGCTCTGTTATGTGGATGCCAAAACTGAACAGGTTGTAAGTTATGTAAGGTCTAGAGGGTCAACGGATATAGGTCTTGCTTAAAATGGTGAGTATAGCTGGCAAAAAGAGTCTGTAGACCACAGGGGAAGGCAGAATTGAGATCACACATAAAAAAATAAAAAAAATTAAACTTCCGAAGAAGGAGTGACCATGCCTGTGACAGAGTAAAACATTGCAGTTATTACTGTGAATGTTGAGAACCTCACTCTACCCAAGGAACTATGTGCACATTCCACAATCTAGGATATTTTGTATTTTCACGAGGCACAAGTCAGATCAATCGATTATCAGGCGAAGTTCAAGTGCCCTTTGCAATTTTTGATCTTGAATTCATATAATTTTAAAATAGTAATTTAGAATGTTATGCACTAGAACCAAACTAGAACAAATATAACATTGTTGATCTGTAACGAATTTAACTTCACATAACTGGAGCGAGTTCCCAAATCCCATCGCACCATCAAAATTTGGTCAAATAAAAAGGGTCTGGTGAGTTTAACCAGACCAGCGCTAGGTAAATACACTACCCTAACCAGGAAAATGCCCAAAAAATTGGTCGGGTAAAATTTCATTAAAGGTAATAAAACTCAAAAGACGATCGCCTGGTAGTACACGAGAACAGAGCTAAAATATTAAGAAAATAAAATAAAAATACAGGGTCCAATTCGTGAATTGGGGTGTGGTGATACCGTGGATAAATGCCAACAATAAAAGAAGAATGAAGTTCAGTTTGCAGGGAGGGATCACGACACATATTGAGTTTTCAGCAATAAGAGTAAAGGGCAGAGTTACTAGGCAGACAAATGTAAAAATTCACAACCCACACAGTAATTTCGCCAAGAGATGTATCAATGCGGACTTAATCTGCCTGGAAAAGAGTGGAATAATGTAGAGAGATTCAATCGCAAGGAGGCACATGACACAACTACCAAGGACAACAACAGAGGTAGACAGCGTATGGGTTCATCCTTAGCTTCACCATCCTCACACAGAAAAGTAGGACGTTGAGATCCATAGGTATTTTAATGCTAAGGCGACAACCATATATCAATCTCTTAGCTGACTGCTCAGGCGAGGACTGGCGTACTAGGGACGAAAGCAAACAATTTCATGGGTCACATTCAAACACCACAGGGTTGTCAAGTCATGCGGGAGTAGAAACCATGGGAGTCAACAATCCTCAAGCTAGGCTAAGAATAGTTCCAGTCATCAAACTTTAAAAATAACTCAGTTTAACTACCCAACAATCATGTAGATCCAAATCATAAATCCTACAACAATCTACCATTCAAACAAAGAAAGCGCATTGTTGCATGCTCACCCGCTCTGAATGACGTCCCGTGCGCTCCGTGCAACTCCCACTTGCCGATCGTCGAGACTTCACCAGTACCTCCTAGCCAATGCTAGGGGTACTCTTCTTCCCTCTTAGCCCCCTCGAGCCGCAAAGGGGTAACACACACTATCCATAGATTTCATCTAGCTCCCAGCTCGCCCCGCAAGGCCGAGCTACCACTCCTCTCCGAGCTGGGTATCCCAACTCCCACAGGTAAATCAGTCAAGTCAATATTTTGCAGCGTAACGTTATGCAAACAGAAGATCCCCCTACCTCCATCACCTCCCTTCATTATATAGATTTTTGTGGTTCCTTACTTTCCAAATTTCTCTTTTAGTTAAGTTTTTATAATTAATATCCTAAAAAATATTCTCCGTACAAGTGTCACCCATCCCCTTCATTCCTCCATTATTTAATTTATTTAATTAATTAACTATCTTATTTCCCTCACCCACCTAGAGTTACTCCTAGAATCACTCCTGGGTGTCCCTAAATTCCCTTACAGGTTTTAAAGGCTTTCCCTATTATGAAATTGTTAATTCAGTTTAAAATTAGAAAGCTCTTAAATGTATATTCTTTACTAAGTTGACTTCCCGCTTTTTCCCTTAAGTTCCCTTTTTTCCCTTTTTATGTTACCTCTTTTCCCTAGTTTTTTTTTTTTTTCCCACTTTCCCCTTTTACTTAGAACTCAAAAAGGAAGGTGTGGAATTTATCCCCTTTTCCCTTTTATCATTAATTTAGTATAACTTAAATTATCAAAAGATAAAATAATTAATTCCCTCTTTACATTCTATAACCACAAATTTAATTTCTTATGAATAAATTAAATTCTTACTCCCTTCTTGTTACAAAATTTTACGAAGATCATAATTATTATTTAAGTGGTTTTTATTTTAATTATTATTATATTATTTTATTTTATCTATTTATTATTATTATTTTATTATTAAATTTTTTTTTAAAGGTAGACAAAATTTTACCCCTAGCGAAATTTTAGACTTAGAACTTAGATTTTGTATTGAGCGACATTTAATTAGGGAAATTGTTTCAAAAATTACTTAACATATTATTTGTCCTAAGGCCATATAGGTTCATTCCTCTATCATCAACAACGCGATGTGCCCTTCAAGACGCACTAGGTGCTCCAAGGGTGCCACTCGCCTCATCTATTCCCTTGTGCGATGTGCCCTTCAGGACACACTACGTGCTCCAAAGGTGTCACTCGCCACTCTCCATTTTTATTGCATGACGTGCCCTTCCAGATGCACCACGTGCTCCAAGGGTGCCACTCGCCTCTTGAATGACTTGGTAGACATCAATAACCCATACTCCGCCAAGTGAACTTGTGGGAGACTAAGGGCCTCTAAGGAATAAGGCCCCCACCTTATTGTGTGCCCCTTAAAATATTCATGAACGACTGTTGCAGTCCGCCCTCACGGCATCGTGGGTCCTCTCGAACTAGGTAATCGTTAACCTACAGTTTGAGCCACGGCGAGAGTGCTAGTAGGTTGTGGCAGGGATACTGTCCACACCTCTCCCTCAACATCTCTAGTAGTCGTGCGTGACCCCTTTACTCCATATGTGAGTCTGGTCAGCAAGCTATCATCAGCCTGCATCATCAAAAAATCATGTCAGAATATATCCATATCATATCATCTAATCATATGTGCTAATATCATAGTAAAAACAATCAAACCCCAATGTTACACTCCCTAACTCTATCCGGAGTCCAAGGGGTTCCATCGATGCCTCTGCATCCTCAAGTTCCAAAACCCTACACACTCAGTAAAACCGAGTCAATAGCACCTGTTTATGTCAATGTAGTAAAACAACATGTCATCAACCCATAACGCCTCATAATCAAAATCAAAAGTTTTAATAGCATAAATTATAGATCACTTGCGAGCAAGTGTCCTCAAAGAATAAGTTTGCTCAGTGCGCCAAAGCGGGATGTTACATACACCCCCTCTTGGTCTAAACTTCCTCCTAAAGTTTCACAGTATATAAGCCAAAATAAAGTGTATCACAGTATCATATGTCTATCAATCAAACAAAAATGGAAACTGCTGGCGCATATCATATGCGTCCTCCCAAGTCATCGAGTGCGGACTATAATTGTCCCACCAGACCTTGACCTGATCTACCGTTTGACATTGTAACTGTCGAACACAATGATCTAAGATGCGGACCAGCTCAGCCATGAGTGCTCCCTCATCTGATCCCTGCAAGGAACTCATGTCAATAACATGTGTAGGATCACTAATATAATGTCTCAAAACAGATACAAGAAAAACATCATGAATACGCCTCAAAGAATTAGGCAAGGTTAGTTGATATGCCACGGGCCCCTTTCTCTCCACAATCTCAAAAGGTCCCATGAACCTAGGATATATTTTAGCTCCCTTCCCAAACTTGATCAAACTCTTGTGCAGTTTAACCAGCAAGAAGACTTGATCATCGACCTCGTAACTACGGTCGACACGGTGCACATCGACATAACTCTTCTGTCGATCCTACGCTTCTGTAATCCTTTGTCTTATTGTTTGCATTTTCTCTTCCATTTCTTGGATCACTTCGGGTCCCACCAAGACCCTATCCTCGAGCTGATCCCAACTCAAAGGCTCTCCCATAGAGAAACTCAAAAGGCGCCATCTTAATGGTGCTCTGGTAACTATTGTTGTAAGCAAACTCTACTAGTGGCAAGAATTCCTCCCAACACTTTTGTTGGTCCATCAAGTACATGCGCAACATGTCCTCCAAGGTTTGATTCATTCATTCGGTCTGCCCATCAGCGTTAAGTTGGGTTCCCAAGGCCTCTTGGAAACTCGTCCAAAATCATCCAGTAAACATCAATCCTCGATCAGATATAATCCTCTTAGGCACGCCATGCAGCCTCACAATCTCACTAATGAAAACTCTAGCTATGTCAAGTGCCTGATATGTCATACACATAGGAATAAAGTGAGCACTCTTCGTCAGAGTGTCTACTAATACGAAAATCAAGTCATGTCTCCTTGTTGTCAGTGGAAATCCAACAATAAAATCCATCAAAATAACCTCCCATTTCGATTCTGGTATAGCATGTGGTTGTAGTAATCCTGTTGGGTGTCTATGTTCAGCATTTACCTACTGACATTCTAGACATCTGGCCACATAGTTAACTATGTCTGCCTTCATTCCCTTCCAAAAGAATAAGGGTTTAAGGTATGCCCTCATCTTTGTGACTACCGAGTGACCCATCTAAACTACTCTATGAGCCTCGCTCAAGATCAACATCCTCAATTCGTCATTTGGCGGTATGTAGATCCGATTTTTAAACCTTAATAAACCATCACTATCAAATGAAAATCCTTCAAATCGTGGTACCATCATTGTGTTTTGTCCAAAAAAACCCTCAACCTCTTTGTACCCGTCATCATCCCGCTGTAAAGTTAGAATATTTTCATGTAGATTCGTCTGAAGAGGTAGCACCGAAAAGATGCACGATCTCTGACTCAATACATATGCCACTCAGTTCACTGTTCCTTTTATGTAAGTAATCTCGAAGTTGTACTCACTAAGAAATTCCAACCAATGTCGTTGTCGCTCGTTTAGGTCGCTTTGCATAAATATGTGTTGTAGTCCAAAATGGTCAGTTTTCAGTTCAAATTTTCATCCAACAAGGTAGTGTCTCCAAACCTTTAAGGCATATATGATGGCTAACAACTCCAAATCATGCATTGCATAGTTCTCCTCATGCCTTCTCAGTTTCCTCAAAATGTAAGCAATCACTCATCCATCTTGCATCAAGACTCCACCTAATCCTTCCTTGGATGCGTCAGTGCATACCAAGAAGTTTGCATCCATGTCAGGGACCTTTAGTATCGGTGTTGTTGTCAACAATTCCTTGAGCCTCCGAAATGCTTCCACGCATTTCTTGGTCCAAACAAATTTCCTTTTTTTCTTCTGCAATTCCGTGATTGGATTTTCTATCTTTGAAAACATTTCTAAGAACCATTGATAGTATCCTGCTAAACCCATGAAGCTACGCACTTTCGTGACATTCGTCGACGCAGGCCATTCCATGATAGCCTCAACCTTTGTTGGATCCATAGCGATGCCTTCGTTGAAGATGACATGCCCTAAGTAGTGAATCCTCGATTGATAAAAAGAGCATTTGGACAATTTACCATACAATTTGTGCTCTCACAGACATTGTAGTAGTACTCGCAAGTGCTCATCATGCTCCTCCATCCTCTTAGAGTAAATCAAAATATCATCAATGAACACTTGGACGAACTTGTCCAAGTACTCGCGGAACACCCCGTTCATCAAACTCATAAATACCCCTGGGGCATTTGTCAGTCCAAATGGTAAAATAGTAAACTTGTAATGTCCAAACCTCGTCTTAAAGGCGGTCTTAGGGACGTCATCCTCCTTGATCCATAACTGGTGATACCCTGATGGCAAATCAATCTTGGAGAACACCGTCGTGCCCTTCATTTGATCGAATAGATCATCAATTCTTGGAAACGGATATTGATTCTTGATCATGGCCTTGCTTAATTGATGGTAGTCAATGAAAAGCCTCCACGACCCATCCTTATTTTGTATGAAAATAACAGGTGCACCCCACAGTGACACACTAGGACGTATCAGACCCAGGTCCAGCAACTACTTCAATTGCATTTTCAACTCTTGTAACTATGGAGTCGAAATCCGATAAGGCGTTCTTTCTATCGGTTCAGTCCCCGGTTTTAGGTCTATAGTAAACTCCAAATCCCTCTCCAGGGGCATCCCAAGTAACTCCTCCAAAAATACATCTGCAAACTCTTTCACCACCAGAAGGTGTTCTAGACCTTTCGCTACTCCCTTCTCGTTTAACATAAGGATCGCATAAAGCTTGCACCCCTAGCACATACTCTTCCATAGCTGTAAGGAGGAGATGATCCTCAGGGAAACTCCCTGGTTCCATCCTACAATCACCTGCCTCTATCCCTCGTCATCGA
Organism: Picea engelmannii; assembly: GCA_009831015.1. NCBI lineage: Eukaryota > Viridiplantae > Streptophyta > Pinopsida > Pinales > Pinaceae > Picea > Picea engelmannii. The sequence goes on along the minus strand of ML817645.1, from coordinate 7,524 downwards.
CCAAGCTCAACCATTTTGTCTTACAGTTGAGTATCACCTCATGCAATTCCAACCAGTACATACCAATCACGACATCATACAATCCTAGGATTGTGACGTATAGGTTTCGCCTTGTGAAAAACTCTCCCAAGTTAAGGATACATCCTGTAATCTTTCCTCCAACCTTCTGTTTGGCTCCCAAATCCATCTCTACGAAGCTAAACTTGTCCTGTTCAACTGCCTTTACCTTAATCCTATTTAGTGCTGCACCAGAAATGAAACTCTCGGTAGCACCGGGATCTATCAAAATACTAAGGGTTTGGTCAGTGACGGTACCTGTCATCTCAAGCATAGTCAATTGGTGCTCTACCTGGTGCTTATTCACAATTGCATGAATTCGATGGGCCTTGCCCATATCTCCCATGGTAGTGGGTCCGGTTGATCCGGACGCTCTGGTCCTCTCCACAGGGCAGTCGCACTAGTAGTGTGGCTCCCCACACGTCCAACACCCCTTCTTTGGCCCAGTAGTCCTGGTACCTAAAGTAGAAGATAACGACCCACCGAACTGGAATCATGGTTTGTTCTGTTGAACAGGCCTAAACTATTGTTGTTGCGGTCGACGTTGTTGTTGATGCTGTGGTCCCCGATAAGGTGTTTGTTGTTGAGGCGGCAGTCGCCAAGGTGTAGTGAAAGTGGATCCCCTCTGGAAGCCATAGTATCCTGGCGTATGTCTGGCTGGTGTCTGATGTTGTCGTGCTCCAGATGACACCTGCCCTACTGGTCTCGTTGGAGTCCTAGTTGGACCCCCACTGATAAGCTCCTCCTCTACTATGAGGGCCTTCTGAACAGAATCATGCAAGGTTTGAGGCATCAAAATCCTAACCTTGGCACATAGGTTGTCGTTAAGGCCGAACATGAACCTATTGACCTTAAGTTTCTTTGTGTTAAGGTGCGGAGCATACTGGAGAAGCTCCATAAAATGGGCCTCATACTCGAGCACTGTAGGACCTCCCTATCATAAGGCATTGAACTCATTGAGTTGACGCTCAATGAATTCCTCTAAAAGGTACCTCTCTTGGAACCGTTCCTCAAACAATTCCCATGACACGTCTTCGACGGCCATGTTCAGCTGCGGTAGGAGCATATTCCACCATAGAAGAGAGCTCCCTTTAAGTTGAAAGACCGCCATGCAGACCTTCATGTTGGAGGTATAATTGTGAAGTGTGAATCACGTCGCCATGTTCTCCAACCATGCCTCAACGGCTGCACCCTCCAGGGCACCAAAGAACTCGGGAAATTTGACCTTCTCGAGTTTGCGGTGAATGCTACCAGTACCGACCGGAGCATGTGGTGGAACCTTAGTGGGTGTCGGTGCCCTGGCCTCATCTCTGTCCAAACAGCTAATCAGTGCCTTGGACATGTGTTGAAAAGATCTCATCATTCCGACTACATCACCAACTTCTATCTGCTCCTGCCTGAGAACATGCTCGTCCCCCTAGGGGTTAGACCCCTCAGGTGTGGATTCTACTGGAGGCATCCCGCCTCCTCCTCTAGCACCCTGTCGTCTGCCTCCACGACATCCTATAACCATGATTACCTACACGTACACAAGTCAACTCGATTAGCAACAGTATAATCAAATCATATCAATGAAAGCCGTAGCAATCCCAAGTCACAGGTTGAACCGGCTCTAATACCATATGTAGAGGACCTCCCATTTCGTCATGACATTAAGCCTCACATAACAAATGAAATTTTTATTTTTTTGTGTATGCATGTGTACAAGGGTAATATAGACACTAAACTCTGCGTCGCAACATGATGACGAACATGACGCATGCAACTATGACAACTACATAACGACCTAAGACACACATCAAGCATCTGTAAGCAATGAACGATAATCAACTGACAAAAAAAATAAGACTGACAACCCGCCCGTCCTACCCTGCAATGGTTAGGACCTCCAGGACACATAAGCAATGCTCAAGCCCAGGTTCCCATCGATTTTGACCATTTAAGGTCTCAGGGCTGGCGACTGTTATGAGGAACAAGGAGGTGTCTACTTCTCACCCGACGCTAACAGACCAAGCGCAACAAATTTTTAAAACCCACTACAACATTAATTAAATGAAGAACCACACCCTTAACAGGAAGCGCGAACTAAAAACGACTTCGCTAGTATCCCGATTAATCTTCATGTCAAGCTAGTCAATAAATGTAGTCTAATTATCATCTATCACGAGCCCACTTAGCATGTCTAAAAAGTAAAAAGACATTAAGGTACAATCTAAATTATCCTTAAAACCCAATCATCATTCAATTCTAAAATTATTTAATAAATACACTCAAATTTAACATAATTACGAATCTAAGTTAGCAAGTCCAAACTATAATTAGGTCATTAATTAAAAATCTAGTTAACATTAATGCAATATGTTATAGAAAGCCTAAATTAATCCCTAATTTAGCTATTACCAATTTAAGACAATCATTTAAATTATAAGGGTATAATGCGATAGTCAAACATCATTAACAAATAGATGGCCAACATGTTGTCTAGTTGAAGTGCTTGAATGATCTTCTGAAGTGCAGGAATAAACTTCCATACCATAATATAACTAATATAATAAATCTACCATTACTAAACTCAGGCTGAAAGCAGTGTATTCCTTCTGCAGGATAATTATAATTTAAACACCCTAAATGACTCGTGCCATTGATATTACTCTCACTAAAATCTAGACTACCCTGCACACAAGTAGGTTTTGGTGGCGCTCAAGCATTGAACCATTTGAAACAATTGAATGACTTTAGGTTCATGTTGTAGGTTCTAGCTAAGAATATATTTAATGCCTACACAGACAGACACAGGCAAAATGAATGCAAATCAGCCTCCTGAGAACATATCTGAAGGAGTCCAAGCCAAAATTTTGAATATGCTTGTCATAACTGGAAATAGAGGTTTCTAATGATCCAATTACCTGTTGCGAATTTAATAAAACATCTTGGATAGACCGGTCATTAAACTTGTCATTCAAGACATTGAATGTACATAATAAAACTCCAAGCGAAATCCTGGGCTGTTGGGAGTAATTGGAAACAATTCCTACAAAATTAGACTTTGAATCTTGAGAAATTTGTTAGGCTTGAGCTCCAATTATGGTTGTCCAGTTAGAAACAGTAGCATATGACTTTCTGTATTGGTTATTATTAGAATGTAGTTATTGTCGGTTGTTTTTCAAAAGTAAATAAGGTATGTTGGACATTAGTGAAAGAACTATTCCATTAACCTCATGAATTTCGAATTCAGACAAGACGTTGAGTTTGAAGGCGGAATGCTTGGTTTATAAACTAGTTAGAAAGGTGATTGGAGACAAGGGTTAGAAGTTGTTCAAAGCCTCAAGGATTTTCAGTTGGTCTGGTTAGATAAAGGAGAGCACATTGTTGAAATACCACTGGACAAGGAGTCATGGCTCTGCTACATGGATGCCAAAACTGAACAGGTTGTAAGTTATGTAAGGTCTGGAGAGTTGACGGATACAGATCTTGCTTAAAATGGTGAGTACAGCTGGCGAAAAGAGTCTGTAGACCACCGGGGAAGGTAGAATTGAGATCACACATCAAAAAAAAAATTAAAACTTCTGAAGAAGGAGTGACCATGCTCGTGACAGAGTAAACAATTGCTAGTTATTATTGTGCACATTGAGAACCTCACTCTACCCAAGAAACTCTTTGTGCGTTCCAAAATCCAAGATCTTTTGTATTTTCACGAGGCACAAGTCAGATCAATTGATTATCAGGTGAAGTTCAAGTGCCCTTCACAATTTCTGATCTTGAATTCATATGGTTTTAAAACAGTAATTTAGAAAGTTATGCACTAGAACCCAACTGGAACAAATTTAACATCGTTGATCTGTAACGAATTTAACTTCACATAACTGGAACGAGTTCCCAGATTCCATCGCACCATCAAAATTTGGTCAAATAAAAAGGAGTCTGCTGAGTTTAACCACACCAGTGCTGGGTAAATACGCTACCCTAACTAGGAAAACGCCCCAAAAATTGGTCGGGTAAAATTTCATTAAGGGTAATAAAACTCAGAAGACGATCGCCCGATAGTACATGAGAATAGAGCTAAAATATTAAGAAAATAAAATAAAAATGCAGGGTCCAATTCATGAATTGGGGTGTGGTGATACCATGGATAAATGCCAACAATAAAAAAAGAACGAAGTTCAGTTTGCAGGGAGGGATCACGACACATATTGAGTTTTCAGCAATAAGAATAAAGGGCAGAGTTACTAGGTAGACAAATGTAAAAAGTCACAACCCACACAGTAATTTCGCCAAGAGATGTATCAACGCAGACTTAATCTGCCTGGAAAAGAGTGGAATAACATAGAGAGATTCAATCGCAAGGAGGCGCAGGACACAACTTCCAAGGACAACAACAGAGGTAGATGACAGATGGGTTCATCCTTAGCTTCACCATCCTCGCACAGAAAAGCAGGGCATTGAGATACATAGGTATTTTAACGCTAAGGCGACGACCGTAAATCAAGCTCCTGACCAACTGCTCAAGCGAGGACTAGCATGCTAGGGACGAAAGAAAACAATCGCATGGGTCACAATCAAACACCACAAGGTTGTCAATTCATGCGGGAGAATAAACCATGGGAGTCAACAATCCTCGAGCTAGGATAAGAACAGTTCCAGTCATCAAACTTTAAAAATAACTCAATTTAACTACCCAACAATCATGCAGATCCAAATCATAAATCCTACAACAATCTACCATTCAAACGAAGAAAGTGTATCGTTGCCTACTCTCCTGCTCTGAATGACGTCCTGCATGCTCCATGCAACTCTCGCTCGCCGACTGTTGAGACTTCACCAGTACCTCCCAGCCAATGCTAGGGGTACACTTCTTCCCCCTTAGCCCCCTGAGCCGCAAAGGGGTTACACACACTATCCAGAGATTTCGTCTAGCTCCCAGCTCACCCCGCAAGGCCGAGCTACCACTCCTCTCTGAGCTGGGTATCCCAACTCCCACAAGTGAATCATTCAAGTCAATATTTCTGCAGCGTAACGTTATGCAAACAGAAGATCCCCCTACCTTCATCACCTCCCTTCATTATATAGATTTTTGTGGTTCCTTACTTTCCAAATTTCTCTTTTAGTTAAGTTTTTATAATTAATATCCTAAAAATTCTTCTCCATACAAGTGTCACCCATCCCCTTCATTCCTCCATTATTTAATTTCTTTAATTAATTAACTATCTTATTTCCCTCACCCACCTAGAGTTACTCCTAGAATCACTCCTAGGTGTCCCTAAATTCCCTTACAGGTTTTAAAGGTTGTCCCTATTATGAAATTGCTAATTCAGTTTAAAATTAGAAAGCTCTTAAATGTAGATTCTTTACTAAGTTGACTTCCTTCTTTTTCCCTTAAGTTCCCCTTTTTCCCTTTTTATGTTACCTCTTTTCCCTAGTTTCCTATTTTTTTTATTTTCCCTCTTTCCCCTTTTACTTAGAACTCAAAAATCCAGGTGTGGAATTTAACCCATTTTCCCTTTTATCATTAATTTAGTATAATTTAAATTATCAAAAGATAAAATAATTAATTCCCCCTTTACATTCTATAACCACAGATTTTATTTCTTATGAATAAATTAATTTCTTACTCCCTTTTTGTTACAAAATTTTATGAAGATCATAATTAATATTTAAGTGGTTTTTATTTTAATTATTATTATATTATTTTATTTTATCTATTTATTATTATTATTATTATTTTTTAAAGGTAGACAAAATTTTACCCCCAACGAAATTTTAGACTTAGAACTTAGATTTTGTACTGGGCGACATTTAATTAGGGAAATTGTTTTAAAAATTACTTAACATATTATTCATCCTAGGGTCATCTAGGTTCATTCCTCTATCATCAACAATGTGATGTGCCCTTCAGGACGCACTAGGTGCTCCAAGAATGCCACTCGCCTCATATGTTCCCTTGTGCGATGTGCCCTTCAAGACGCACTACGTGCTCCAAGGGTGCCACTCGCCACTCTCCATTTTTCTTGCGCGATGTGCCCTTCAGGATGCACCACGTGCTCCAAGGGTGCCACTCGCCTCTTGATTGAATTGGTAGACATCAATAACCCCTAGAGTCAATACTCCGCCAGGTGAACTTGTGGGAGACTAAGGGCCTCTAAGGAATAAGGACCCGCCTTATTGCGTGCCCCTTAGAATCATCGTGAGTGACTGTCACAGTCCTCCCTCACGGCATCGTGGGTCCTCTCGAACTAGGTAATCGTTAACCTACAGTTCGAGCCATGGTGGTAGTGCTAGTAGGCTGTGGCAGGGTTGCTATCCACACCTCTCCCTCAACATCTCTGGTAGTCATGCATGACCCCTTTACTCCATATGTGAGTCTGGTCGGCAAGTTATCGTCAGCCTGCATCATCAACAAATCATGTCAGAATATATCCATATCATATCATCTAATCAGATGTGCTAATATCATAGTAAAAACAATCAAACCCCAATGTTACACTCCCTAACTCGATCCGGAGTCCAAGGGGTTCCATCGATGCCTCTACATCCTCAAGGTCCAAAACCCTGCACACTCAGTAAAACCAAGTCAATGGCACCTGTCTATGTCAATGTAGTAAAACAACATGTCATCAACCCATAACGCCTCATAATCAAAATCAAAGTTTTAATAGTATAAATTCTGGATCACTTGAGAGCAAGTGTCCTCAAAGAATAAGTATGCTCAATGCGCCAGAGCAGGATGTTACACATTGTAATCTGGTAATGTCATATTACAATGTAATATGGCATTACCATATTACATTGTAATATGGTAATGCCATATTACATTGTAATATGGCATTACTATTACATTGTAATATTGTAATATTCTAACATATTGTAATATATATATCCCCTACAAATAATCAAGACACATATCAACCAAATCTTGTAAGCATGTGTTATCATGAAGTTGGATTAGAAGTAAAGATACCAATATGACAATATACACAAAGAATAATTTGGAATATTACTTTCAAAAAAACACATGGATTGCATGAGTGAGTCATTTTCAATTTATATTACACAATACTATGACAACACTTCTAAGATTGATGGATGATATCTTAAGACCATTTCTTGAACTTGTTTATTGTAGCCTCCTTGGATTATATTTTGACTTTTAGCAAGATTTGGTAAGATCATTTGAAACATTTGGAGATGATATTTGCAACCCTTCAACACAATTAATTGAAAGCCAACATGAAGAAATATGAGCTTGGAAAACAATTATTGTTGTGCATGGATTTTGTAGTTAGAGGATGTGAATTGTGTATTGACCTAAGAAATAAAAAATTCGTTGTAAATTGGTTGATCCCAGGTAATTTAATTGAACCAAGGTAATTCATGGAGTTAGCAAATTATTTAGGAATGAAGTGTCTCTTCAATGCACATTAGAAAAGGAAAGTATAACCTTTCAATTCATTGCAATTGAAAACCAAGTAA
>ML817644.1:104394-119181 GCA_009831015.1 Picea engelmannii | reverse complement strand
AAAGTTAATTTGAGTAGAAAATCCCCATATCCTCTTAATCCAAGAGACAAAATTGCAGGGAGATGAGGCCCTGCGAGAAATGAAGAAAATTTGGAAAATAAGTAGCGGAACGACGCTGAATGCTAGAGGCGCCTCAGGGGGAATTTTTATAATGTGGAACACTCATCTCTACAGAGAAGAACAAATAATGGAATCAACCCACTGGATGCTGGTAAAACTTGAGCACCTCCAATCAGGTAACATATACCCTATCTGCAATGTTTATATGCCTAATAATTATTGGGAAAAAAGGTAGTGATGGGAAACACTAATGGAAATTAAAGAGTTAGGAACCCAAGACAACTGCATTATAGCAGGGGATTTCAACACAACCATACATCAAGGGGAAAAAATGGAGGCACCTCTGTAAGTGATTAGTTTCGGGAACACATGGAGGATCTAATTTCGGACCTAGATCTGTTTGATGTCCAGATTTTACGAGGAAAATATCTCTATGGCTAGGGGGAACCACAACAGAAGGAAACGACTGTAGAAATAAAATCCATCCCAAAGACATGCTATATAAACCAATATGAAAGCGAGATAAGAAAGAGGCCTACCTCATCTAGATGTTCAATGAAGTCCATCGTTGAGAACTTTGACCCAAAGCTATATAACTGCAACAAGTTCTCAACAAACAAGCAAAGCAAGCATATGGTGATAATATAAAAGGTTAGCACATTAGATAACATAATACATTAATATACATAACAAATACGCCCATGGATAATAACTCATATATTTTCAAGATATCAATTGGATGGGAAAGGAGTATATTTATTAATAAATGATCAGCGGAAGTGAAAATATTACAGATTTCCGTGTCGACATAGTTCGGAACCGAGAAATTAAGTTCCTTCGAGCTGGGCGTCCATCACTTTAATCCTCCACCAAAGGAAAGCTCATAAGAGAGAAACAATGATGTTCTCAATCAATAAGGGAAGAGCTTGGGGGCTGAACAACGTGTTTAGACTTAAAGGACAAAGGGATGCAGACTCAATATGAAGTAAATAATTTCTCCAGAGTAACTTTGCTCTCAAAGTTGAAATCTTTCTCCTTTTCCATAGCTCTGAATTGGCCCATTTATAGCCTTAAAAATGGAACTGAAGGGCCGAGTCAGAATGTTTCTAGTATATGGAAGGCCAAGGATCATAGATCTCCTGTCATGACATGGAAACCTGATAATAATTTTCATTTTCTGGCACAAATATTGATGTACACGGGCTGTAGTGGAGTAGCCTGCGTATACGCATGCTGTATAGTGTGAAAGGTGCGTAGAAGTGGAAACATAATTTTTTTTAGCTCTGGAATTTTACAAACAGGGAAGATAAGTTTGCATGGGGAAATGGAATAAGGCCCTCTGTGCAAGGTTGCATAGGGTGAGGAAAATCTTGCTATAACATATGCCCCCTAATGTGTGAGGTCAGAGGAGTATATGCGATGGCCGAAATACATTATAAATAACCCAGAAGTGGAGTGGTAGGGAACCAACTGGACGAACTAGTTGCTCATTACATTCTGCACTAACTTTGCATACATTGCTGCCAATAAAATTACATTGCAGATCCATGTGAAAATATACCAAACAAGTGTCTGTGGCCATGAATAGGAAAATACAAATGCGGTTACATGCCAATAGTTGTCATAGTCACGAACAAGGCCCAGTAGAACCAGTCTCAAAACCAATATGAATATATCTGTATACCATGGAGTAAAATCTGATCTCCCATGATCACTGAAGTCATATAGGTATTGGTCCAATGAAAAGGAAGCAACAACTCAGGAAAGATGTAGCCACATAGTGATGTCTTCAAGTCTTCTACACAATCCGCCAAGGGTGCAAGTCTACATTATGTGAATAAAGGAGTTGAGGTCGAACACAATGAGACATCGTTTGATTACCGATCATTGATGTATACTATTAACAAACATGAGTACCCCTACCTATAATGAAAGTAGGTATCAAGGCACCGAGTACATTCTTACAAGTGTGAATAGAGGAGCCAGTGTCGAACACCTAAAGAATCCATCGATCAGGAGACATTGATGTATTCCTAACTATTGATGGTGAGAGAGCCTGCCACTGATGACTGCAAGACTCAAGGTACTCATAAGACTCTAGGTCCCGTTTCTAGAATAAATGGGCTGAAATTTATGGAAGGAGACCCGATGAAAGGAGAGCATTGAGGCATCTCTCATCAGTCAGCACGAGGTACAAAGTAGGAGCTTCATGATTTGGTGGAAATCGGACGAAGAACATATTCACGAACCAATGACCCTGTGCATCTTTCGTGTGTGCCAAGTGCAAGCGGTACACGAAAAATACCCTCTGAATAGTAGCCAATGATGAAAACTGCTGACAAAGGCGAGGAAACCACCAATAAGGCTAATGACATCCAAGACACTGCACATATCCCAATGTGTGAATAGATGTCTTGCCGTTGAACACTAGGGAAACCACCCAATCAACTACCAATGATGAAATGTTGACTGTTGGATTCAAGGTTACATACCAATGATGAAAGTAGGGCCAGGGTGCACGATAGGACTACAATATCATGTGATTATGAGACAAACTAAGGGTATGGCCCACATGCAAAGTCAAGAGTTCTGAGGAGTGGCCTACATAGGTTGATAGACATTATTTGAACAAGAGCATGAGACATATGGAGAACTCCGACATCATAGACCCAATGATGAAACCATGAGATGCAGGAGGCATCAATGAAGTTCTCTATAGGGACTAGAAGAGTAACCAGTCGGTAGAGAAGACTCTGTAACGAGCTCAGCTTCCTAAGGCCATGCTAATCCAAAAATTATGATGACGAATGGACTCAATAACTTTGTGCTCTGTTCAAAGGCGACACAACTACTGCCAATATAAGATAATACTCCCTTCCTGCCCGTGTTTTTTTGTTTTTTCATAGACAAATGAATGCTATGATATAGAGGAGGAAACGAGTGTCGCAAACAAGCAAAACTAGTTCCAATAGTGGAATATACCTATGCTCAATGCAAGGAGATGCATGCGGGATATGGACACTCGGGGGAATGTTCCCTCCTAGGTATAGGGTGTCAAATTGTGAAGGATATAAACAAGGCTCTGCTTGGTTGAGGATGCAAAAACTGCCGAGGCAAACGGTTTATAACACAAAGCGAGAGCTGACTATAGGCTCAATACTGCAAGCAAGGGCATGAGATGCAATCACAACTTAATGCCAAAAAATGTCCTTTTTCATGGCATTTAGTCTACTTGGTGTGAAAAATGGATAAACTTGTGCCAAATAAACGTCCTTTCAAATCCAATTTACGAGTGTGAAAGAGACAAGCTCACTCGACAATCTTTTTGCCTTTTGAAAACGAGTCGGAAAAGAGCTTAAATAAGACTCACGGCCTTTCAAGTCCAATTTAATGAGTGTGAAAGGGAAAAATTACCTGACAATATTTTCTCTTTTTGAAAACGAGTTGCAAAAGAGATTAACTAAGACTCATGATCTTTCAAGTCCAATTTAACGAGTGTGAAAGGGACAAATCACTCGACAATCTTTTCCTTTCTTAGATGAGTCAGAAAATAACTTAAATTAGACTCGTGGATGTTGTTCTAAGCAACGTATAATAGGGGCGGCCAAGGCTCCTGTGCAAGACTTCTGTGAAAGGTCAAAAACTTACCAAGAGCTGACACAAGCTTGGGAAAACCCAAAGCTTTCCAAGTTGAGGAGGATAAAATACTTGTAGAGGTTATCTTATCTACAATATATAGAAGAATTCCCCTTATCTGGAAGGGAGTAGAAGAAGGAAGTCAAGGCTCTACAAGATCATTCCAATCAAAGGAAACCACCCTGGGACTTGGAGGGAGCATACTCGAAGAGAGTGGAATTCTCTCTAGTGAAGAAGGTACAAAACTAGAGATTCTAAGGACATGGTCGAAGGATGCATCACCCTCCAAAACAAGAGTGGGATTGACTGAAGATTGCATCGACAATTTCACTTCCTTAGGTTTGTCACTCTCCAAGGGAAGAGTGGGATCGACCGAGGATTGAATTGGCACGACCACTTCTTCAACCATTGGTTGAATAGGATGCGAGACAACAAGGTCAAGAGATGCATCAACCCCTAAAGGAAGAGGGGTGTCAGCCAAAGATTGCGTCGACATGACTATTGTATCAACCAAAGAAGGTTAGGAAGCCAAAGACCACTCAGAACCCAAAGGGCCCCCAGGAAAGGACCACGCTTCTTGTACCACAGTAGTAGCAAGGAAAAAATGAGTAAGAAGATCTCCTTTGCAAAGACTACAAAGGAGCTTGGGCTTGTGTCTTACACATCTAGGATTTTCGATCGTATGAATGCCCTCAACATGACTTGCAGTGGCTGGTGACATGCTCCTGGAATGACTTGCAGAGGCTAGTAGCAAATCCCCAACATGACTGGTAGAGGTTGGTGATGAATCCTCAACATGAGTAGCATAGGTTGGTGATGTATGTGCAGTGTGACTAGCGATGACTAGACTTGTGCCCCCAACATAACTTGTAGTGGCTGGTTGCTGGTCTTCAACATGACTAGTAGAGGTTGTCGACCCATATCCAACATGACTACTAGAGGTTGGTGATATAATGCTAGTATATGGTTGACCCTCACAAGATGAAGTCAAGGAAGGTAGGGTCCAAGGATCACTAAAATAGGAAGTGTGGAAATAAATGGACCTCCCTGTCGAAACGGGCCTAGTGGACATGGCATAAACGTGGTGACTCGGTGTTGTGAAGTCGAAAGTACCCATAAGGGAAGAATACATTTCGACACCAATATTCTCAATTGTCGATCACAAGGATCGACGGTCCAATATATGCATTAGGACTAGAGTACGCAAAGGATAACTGGTCGATCTTCACGATCTTACCTTCATGAGGAAAACAAAGAGTACAGAAGACGGATGACATGATGACGATCATGGCATAAGTCCAATTGTGTCCTAGTAACAATTTATAATCCAGAGGCACATCAACTACCTCTACTTCCACCTCTACCATCTTCCCACCTAACTGGTCTTGAAAGGCAGGGAGAATACCGTGAGGGCGGAAGGAATGACCGTCAAAAGTAGTCAACATGTTCGATGACTTAGAAAGAGTCAGAGAACCGAGATCTTTCCAACAGATCAGGGACATCACACAAGTGGAAACGCCTTCATCAACATCCACATCAACAACCACACGTTTGATGGTCTACTTTGAGTACTCCATATGTATTTGGAAAGCCACATGGTAAGGCAAGTGAGGCTTCACATCTGTGACGTCAAACTTGATAACTTTTGAGCCATTGGTTTCTAGAACTCCTAAAGCAGATAGGAAGGCATTCCTATGTGAAGGACACGTTTGGAGTACCTCCAAAGTCGACATTGCAAAAGGGGTTTGACCCAGGTCCTCAACAATAGATTAGTTTTGGGCGGCTCTAGCATTTGGATTATGGGTAGAGCGCTTGAGTACTCCTTTCAGAATACAAGGTGATGGATTTGTTTTTTCAATCTGTAAAGTCATCTCCGGAGGAGGAGAGGAGGAGATTCTTGTTTAGAGGAATAGCTTGTTTAGAGCTATAATCTCGAGATCGAGTGGCTACATTAACTTTTGCATCGACCATATTGATACACAAACGATTGCCATCTTGCAACGACGGGTTTTGACTCTTACCAGCCACATTTCCAGCATTTGAGGAGATAGAGGCCATGTGTTGATTATGTGGGAATGGATTTGTCATCACAACAAGTGGTTGAGATAATAGCCTCACAACTTCTGCAAGTTTGGGGCACAAATGCGTAAGGTGGTCATCTGTACAAAGCTTACAGAGAAATTTCACCTTACGTCTTTCTCGTTTTCCCTCTCCAACATTATTATTTGTCTTCTCATTATTAACATTGTCCTTGGGTTTATTACCATTTTTCCCACCCTTACGATTATTACGTCCTTTCTTCTTATTCCCTCTTGGTTGCTGGTTACCATTTGGGTTGGCCGACGATTGCACATAATGTACATCCACCGACTAAGTGGGGTTGGAAAATACAGATAAAGCTGGCCCTCCTGTAGATTGGCTTAGAGACAACTCTTTCATATGGCTTGTCACCGAGCCTGCGGAATTTACATTGGTGGCACCTACAATGCCATCGGCATGAGGTCTGGGATTTTTCCTAGGGTTGTAAGTTGACCGCGGTGCATCTGAAAGAAGGTGGTATAACATCCCAAACCGAGTGTATATCAAGTCTAATTGTTGGGATCTAAAGATCACTTCTTCCTCAGTGGTAACCCCGGAAGTAGCAACGTCCTTCGAGATAGGAGCGTGCAAATACTTAAGAAACCATTCTAAAAGAAAGGCTAGGGGTATAGGGGTCTTAATCAACCTCTTTTGTCTATGCCACTCCTGGATATGATCCGAGATATGAGTATCGGTATCCTGGCGTAAAGTGGACAAAAATTCTTGGCCAACATCGTAATGAATGGGCATCTGGAAGTGGTTAAGGAAAACCAACACCAACTGACTAAAAGTCCCATATGCCCCCCTAGGTAGCTCAATATACCAATTCGCAACAACTCTAATAAGGGTGCATTGAAATAATCTTAATCGAATAGAATCGTCATTAAGGGAATTCGATGAGCACCAAAGGTGAAAGGTAGTGATGTGATCACCAATATCCTCTCCATTCTTACCCTCGAACTTTGGGATGTTCGAAGGAAGCTTGGTGGGGATGGGCGACCATGTAGTATCATGACCCACAGGATCATTCATTAACTTAGACAAGTCTGGCAGATTAAGTGTGGCCAGAAAAGGGAGACAGGGTTGCAACATCTGGCCCCAAATTTATGGGAAAGATTGTGCTTGTAAAACTACATCACATCCAAGGTTTTGGTAAGCACCATAGCCCTGTCCGGGATTATAAGGCCCTCCTTTGGACTGATTTATAAAAGGTTGGTTGGGCATCATTCCAATAAGAATGTTCTGTTGGGGGTTATATAAGTTGCCCCTAGCCGGATTGGATCCGGGTTGGGGGTTTTCCGAGGCGTGAAACTGATCTCCTCTGGGTGGGAATCCGGAGGATAGAGGTAGATTCGTCATGCCAAAAGTATTAGTTAGAATAAACACCGAGGAGGTAGGGGTATAGGATGGAACTTGAGTCGAAGCTTGTCTACCAGGTTGGTTGCTCCACCCAAAAGAAGGAGGATTGGACCCTGGGTTAAAAGTGAGAATGCCTCCCATATTAGGAGTCGTTTGCGGGATTTGAGACCCACCAAATGAAAATGGAGTGTAAGGAGGTGTAGTGCCCAAAATCCCAACGCTAGCATTAAGATCAATGACTGGGATGGCGTTCGAAAACTGTGAAGTAAAGTTGGGCATACCATAAGAAAAGGACTAGAATCCATAGGGATGGACTGAATATTATCGCCCGGTGAGTGACCAAGAGAGCCAAATGGGTTCAAGTCAAGAGATTGAGCATTCACTATAGGCCAAGCCATAGTAATGATAGGTGCCTCCGACACTACAACCATTGTGGTTGTAGGAGTTGAAGGGGTTCCATTAACTATAGTGGTTGTGGGAGTCAAAGGGCTCCCAGTGTTTTGAAGACTAGGTTCAATACTCATTCTTGTAGAATCACAAGTCTAAACAGTGGACGTGTGTGTACCACACCTAACAACTCTACGCCTTTTAGAAGGCAAAGACTCGAAATACGGTGGTAACTGTACCAAGCGACGGGACCGACGGGGAGGCTAGTCCGACTCCACGATGACTTAAGACTCTAAAGATAAAAAATATATCCTAAGGCCAACTAGTAATCAAAGAGCACACAAAAAGTCAAATGGCCAATATGCATACAAACAGGGTAAATGGCTGAGTGGCCTCCCTCCCTAATGAAGGTATGTCTTGCCCAAGAGGGGCCTGAGACTCCCTGCTAAAGATCAGAGGTAACATAATCAGTTATAAGGGCCCTCGTGGGATTAACAACCAGTTAATCAGATCCCCCCGGAGAGGTAATCCTGCATAAAGGCTGTGTGTTGTCCGACCCTTATCTGACCCAGGGCACCTGTAGAATAACCCCTACAAGTAGCCTATGAAAGACCTAAGTTAAGCAACTAATAAACCACTGTATAATCGATGCATAGGTGAGCAGTCATAAGTTAGGTCCACCGTATGGGCAGGGTAGCAAAGCCCAAAACCTTGAAATCACCGCCTCTCACGGGGGTAAAGGCACTAGCAAGATCCCCATATACGAATAGATCCCCATAAATATATTTGAATCTAGGAAGGTATCAGGGGGATATCCCTTCAACCAACTTCACGTGACCTTGTGATTAACTTCGGTGTGAGCAGAGCCTCCTGATATTACCAATTATACAATGGATTTCTCCACTCCCTGTCTTAGACACATATGTTGATTTAATTACCTTGGAGAAGTTTACTCACAAACTCCTATTCCAAGGCACTAAATCCTAATCTAGTTTGTGCACCCTAGAAAATAAAATCGTGACTAATCAATTTTAAATTATAGCGTTAATTTTAGTGGCCGTCATTACTCAAAAAGGTATGGTAGTGAAACTCATGGTGTTATGACTCTGCAAGAAAAGTAAATATGAAAATAATGCAAAGTCTTAACTTTAACTTTCAATGAATGATATGCTTCTAAAAACCAATGCAATTTTTGATTTCAACTTTGCAATTCTGAAGAAAAAATGCAATCTTTCACTACATGCACTAATCTAATGACAAGGACTCAAAAGACAAAAATGCCAAGCAATGCAAAATGCCTATTTTTTGTATGTTCAATATAACAAAACTGAAAATGCATGGACTGAAAAGTAGCTTGATATATAACCCTACTGTGTATAAAAAAATATAACTCAAGCAAGATACCAAGCAACAAAATACCCATCCCAATGTACAAGGACAATAAAAAATGAAAAGATGATGAGAAATACATCGCCCATAAATTCAACCAAAAGAGGGTTTCCTGTCATCCCACAAGCACTTAACATGCACTACAAAGACCTAAGATGGCTCAATAAACATCAAATCCTAGCCAACAACCACCAGACCCAACAAACAAGCAAGGAAAACTGATGTACGCGACTGTTTAGGCAAACAAAGCGTATGTACACAACTTGTAGAAGGACAACCAACGTATATACGCGACTGTCAAGGCAAAAAGCATGTATATGTCTTAAAACAAGACCAGACAAGGGGGAAAGGATGAAAACTCAGACCTAGAGTGAACAGAAGCTGTCAAGCAATGATGCGACAAGAAACACAATAGAAACGAGAGAAATCTAAGGAGAAAAGTAATCCAAACCCTAAGAAAGAAGATTCAATCCCCAGTATGGTCGCCAATTCTGTTACAAGGAAAATCTCTCTATGGCTAGGGTGAACCACAACAGACGGAAATGATTGCAGAAATCAACTCCATCCCAAATACATGCTATATAAACCAATATGCAAGCGAGATAAGAAAGAGGCCTACCTCGTCCAGATGTTCGATGAATTCCAATTGACCCAAATCTATATACCTGCAACAAGTTCTCAACAAACAAGCAAAGCAAGCATATGGTGATAATATAAAAGGTTAGCACATTAGATAGCATAATCCATTAATATACATAACAAATATGCCCATGGATAATAACTCATATATTTGCAAGATATCAATTAGACAGGAAAGGAGTATTTCTATTAATAAATGATTAGCATAAGTGAACATATTATAGACTTCTGTGTCGGCACGGTTCAGAACTGAGAAACTAAGTTCCTTCCAGCTGGGCCTCCACCACTTCAATCCTCCACCAAAGGCAATCTCATAAGAGAGAAACAATGAGGTTCTCAATCAATAAGGGAAGAGCTCGGGGGCTGAACAATGTGTTCAGACTTAAAGGACAAAGTGATGCAGACTCAATATGAAGTAAATAATTTCTCCAGAGTAAATTTGCTCTCAAAGCTGAATTCTTTCTCCTTTTCCATAGCTCAGAATTGACCCATTTATAGCCTTCAAAATGGAACTGAAGGGATGAGTCAGAACGTTTCCAGTATATGGAAAGCCAAGGATAATAGATCTTCTGTCATGACGTGACATGGAAACCCGACATTAATTTTCATTTTTTGGCACAAATCCCGATGTACGCGGGTTGTAGTGGAACAACCTGCGTATACACATGCTGTATAGTGTGCAAGGTGCATACAAGTGAAAAAATAGTTATTTTTAGATCTGGACTTTTACAAACAGGGAAGATAAGTCTACATGGGGAAATGGAATAAGTCCCTCTGTGCAAGATTGCATAGGGTGAGGCAAATCTTGCTATAACACTAGCCCTCCAAAGGGAAACACACTTGGAGTAATAAAAGGTCAGGGGTGGGACACATGGCCATTAGGATGGACCATTTCCTCATCCGTATCCCTCTTCTCTTCTACTCACTCTCCATCTCCTCCCAAATAGTCTCTTGGGGCATTTCAGACCATCGCCCAATAGCCCTTTCCCTTGTAAAAGCAGAAGATATGGGTCCCATTCCTTTCAAATTTAACCCAATTTGGATGGACTCACCGGATTTCCTCCCCCTAATCTCCTCGATTTGGTCTACTTGGGTGGATGGAACTCCTGTATATATATGGGAGCAAAAGCTAAAAAAGGCAAAGCAAGCAATAAAGGATTGGGTTAAAGCATCCTTCCACAACACAAAAGAAGAAGTGGAAAGACATAGAAAGAAGTTAGAAGCTCTGCATGATGAAATGGACATTAGTGAAATACAAACTAGACACCTAGAGTAGGATAAAGAACACTTTCAAAATTATTTAAGGGAACTCCATAACAAAGAAAAGGAATGGAGACTAAAATCTAGAGCCTTGTGGCTCCAAGAAGGAGACAAAAATACCTCCTTTTTCCACAAGCAGGCCAAAGCAAGACAATACAAGAACACAATGAAGGAAATTAAAAAATCTACAGGGGAAGTAATTAACTCCTTTGAGGAGATAAAAAAGGAAGCCTCCTCCCATTTCAAAAATCTCTACACCCAGGATGGAGCAGATAATAAAGAACATAGTTTACAGTTCATGGAACTGATCCCATAGCTAATAAAGGATCAAGATAATCAAGATTTGACAAAGATAGTCACATAAGCGAAAGTTAGAGCTGTTGTCTTCCAGTTTGACCCAGATAAATCTCCTGGGCCAAATGGATTCACTCTCCACTTCTACAAAAATTGTTGGGAAATTATTAAAAAGGACCTGCTCCGTATGATCCAAACTACCTGCAAGTTAGGAGGCGCCACCAATACCTCCTTTGTTGTGCTGATTCCTAAAGTTAAAAATGCAAACACTTTTGACTGATTTCTCCCCATTTCTCTCTGTAATGTATCCTATAAGATCCTCACAAAAATTATAGCCAATAGGATAAAGAACCCGCTCCCAAGGATCGTTCTCCCAAATCAAGGGGGCTTCGTGGCCAAAAGACAAATTTGGGACAACATAATTTTGGTACAGGAAGCCATCCACAATAGTGTTAAGAACAAAGAAAAAGGAATGATAATCAAAATCGATATGGAAAATTCCTTTGATCGAGTGAAACATGAATTTCTCTTTGATGTGTTAAATATTTTTGGTTTCAATAGCTCCTTTGTCTCCTGGATCAAACCATGTATCTCGTACCCTTGGATAGCGCCTTTAATAAATGGGCACCCAACTCCATTTTTCCAAGCCACAAGAGGACTTTGGCAAGGATGACCTCTCTCTCCCCTGTTGTACATCATCATGGCAGAAACCCTAAATAGAAGGCTAGAGCAAGAAAGAGCCACCAAAAATATTTCAGGGGTGAAAATTTCTAGGGGCGTCAAAAGGATAAATAATTCACAATTCGTTGATGACACTCTTCTTCTTGGAGGAGCTTCTCAAACGATGGCCCAAAGATTCAAGCTAGTCCCGGACCAGTACAAAATAACATCGGGGGGACTTATCAACAAACATAAAATCCAAATTTATGCCTGGAACATAAAAGCGGGAACAATGGCTATCCTCTTTTGGTAAATCCACCCTCTTTGATATATCATACTGGCACAAGAATGGCACTTGGGAAAGATGGAATCTGGGTGATGTCCCTCCCCTCCTGTGAAACAAGGATAAGCAGTTCCTTCTGTCGATCTCTGGAAATGCCCCAGTTCACCTCAGTCAAAAGGACAACAAAAGTTGGGGGAAAGCAGGGTACACAGTGAAGATGGGCTATAAGCAGCTCCTAGAAGAATGCGATATGCCAAAAAAATCCATCATCTGGAAAGGGATATGGAGTCCAAATAGCCTTCCAAAGATAAATATCTTCTGCTGGCAATTGGCTCATAATAATCTCCTAACAGGAGAAAACTTGAACAAAAGAGGCTTTGTGGGGCCCTTTAGATGTGCCCTGTGCGCCAATAGCTTGGAAAGCACTTATCATTTGTTCCTAAATTGCAATTTCACTAAACAGGTGATGAATAACGTCTTCCTAGAATTAGTCCCCCAAATATCATGGCCGACAAGTAGTAGAAGTATGATTGGTAAATGGGGAAAACACTACAAAGGCTCACTTCATAGAAACCCGAATATAAGTTGAGTCTCGAAGGCCTCGATAAAATTTGTATACTGGTAAGAAACAAAAGAATTTTCAAAGAAAATATCGCCCCCCCCCTCGTAGTTGCGATAAATGCAATCAGCCAACTGAGGGAGTTTATCTCGTCTAGGAAAGAAACAATACAGGTAAGGGATCCTTTGAGAACTGAAGAAGAAGCTTGGTTAACCAAGCTAAAATCCTGGAAGTTCCCCTCACCTTCCCGCCAAGAAAGTAATCATGCTAGAAACTTCATTTCCCACCCCAAGATTTCAAAAATTGTCTAAGTGCCCAAAAGAGTTATGTTCTATGTTTTGATGGTGCATGTAAAGGGAACCCAGGGGAGGCAGGAGTGGGAGGGGTTCTGTTCGTCCCTAGAGGACAAAGATTGCTAAATTACTCGTGGAATTTAGCCATAACTACCAATAGTTTAGCAGAGGCATATGCAATTTTCAAAGGGGCTCAACTAACGAAGGATCATCAAATCAACCAGCTGATCATCCTAGGGGACTCCACGACGATAATAAGGTACTTCATCAAAATAACAATCCCAAAGAACTCAATTATTAAAAGAATCATAGATAGAACCAGAGACACGCTTTCTTCCATGCTCCCCACCTTCTACCATGTTCGATGATCAAACAACGGGAGCCCAGACGAGCAGACTAATAGAGCCATAGGAAGAAGCACTGGTCACTTGGAAGTCTTGGGAAGGACTGAGTTCCTAGCACCTCCCTAATGCTCCAGCACACTCGGGTCCGCGCTCCACCTGGCAGCCTCCTCCACCTGGATCTCCACCTGGACGACCCCTTGACATGCCAGGGGGACCAATGTAATTAGCCATCCTCCGGATCGTGAGAACTGGTATGATGCAGCTTGCAATTATGGATCTCCTATGTTGCAATATGTTCACTCCCCATGGGAACCTGCAACTGATGTCACTCCCACCCTGCACTTTCTCCTTTCCCCTCACATCTCCATTAATTTCGCGCGAGATAACGAATCGTGAAGAGATTGAAGCAAGGATCTACAACATGCAAATGATGGTAGAGCATGCCACCTCCCCTCTTGAGAGTCACTTCCACTCTTTCACATGTTCAAGGATTGCATCCATAAGGGGAATTCAGGACGGGCAGAGCGTGATACATTGTCTTTGCCTCCACAGGAAGTTTTTGGGAATAACTATTCTTTCTAGCGAAGGGATACTCACTAGAAATGCAAGCCAGAATTTAGAGAGTAGCTACAACAGGTATGATGGAGAAGAAAAGGAAGAGGTAAGTGTCAAGGCTCCATAGTGCTACAAAAATATCGGCTCATCCAAAGGACATAACAGAGATCGCTACATAGGCAAAATTGGATGTGGAAAAAGGAATAAGATCCAACTTGAACTGGGTAGTCTAAGCATCAATTCAGCATGAAGAGAAGAGACCACTGAAAACATACCATTAGGAAATTCCAGAGACCAACGATTCACTCAAGACACTTACAAACGTAGCACCATCGGCAGCGCAGACGCATACCTCACCAACAAGCTCAGGAAAGACTCAACAACCAAAGTAATCGCTACAATGGATCAACGTTCAGGACAGGAAAACCAAAAGGAGGAGATGGCGAAAGACAATTTCTTCACCACCCAACAACTGTCCCTGAGGTTGGATTCCCACAACTCTACTTTAAAATTCATGATGGAAACCCTGTCACATCATCGAGATCTGATCAACCAACTCCAAGATGAGGTCAATTTCCTAATAAGGCAAGGCGAAAGAATTGAAGCATTGCATGGAACCAGAGCTCATAATTCCGCAGAGCAAAGCTAGAGAGAGGAGTGTGGGAGCAGACTCGACCCAGTTCTTCCATACCTGAACATCACCCTGGAAACACCACCAGAAGAAGAACGAGGCCCTGAGAAAAAGAGTCAATAAGAAATGTAGACAATTTTTCAAAATTTTGTAAAAATGGCGATATGTCTAGTAAACTCTGGGTGCTAGCTATATCTAGAACAACCTGTTATTCTATCTTTCGACAGTAGATTTCATGGACAGTTCCTTTTAGTAAGCTATCATAAATTCTTGTAGCTGGTTCCCTTTACTGGCATCCCTTTTTTGTACTTTGCGACTTCGGTCGTGCCTTTATATATATATATATATATATATATATA
>ML817644.1:87867-104294 GCA_009831015.1 Picea engelmannii | reverse complement strand
AAAGTTAATTTGAGTAGAAAATCCCCATATCCTCTTAATCCAAGAGACAAAATTGCAGGGAGATGAGGCCCTGCGAGAAATGAAGAAAATTTGGAAAATAAGTAGCGGAACGACGCTGAATGCTAGAGGCGCCTCAGGGGGAATTTTTATAATGTGGAACACTCATCTCTACAGAGAAGAACAAATAATGGAATCAACCCACTGGATGCTGGTAAAACTTGAGCACCTCCAATCAGGTAACATATACCCTATCTGCAATGTTTATATGCCTAATAATTATTGGGAAAAAAGGTAGTGATGGGAAACACTAATGGAAATTAAAGAGTTAGGAACCCAAGACAACTGCATTATAGCAGGGGATTTCAACACAACCATACATCAAGGGGAAAAAATGGAGGCACCTCTGTAAGTGATTAGTTTCGGGAACACATGGAGGATCTAATTTCGGACCTAGATCTGTTTGATGTCCAGATTTTACGAGGAAAATATCTCTATGGCTAGGGGGAACCACAACAGAAGGAAACGACTGTAGAAATAAAATCCATCCCAAAGACATGCTATATAAACCAATATGAAAGCGAGATAAGAAAGAGGCCTACCTCATCTAGATGTTCAATGAAGTCCATCGTTGAGAACTTTGACCCAAAGCTATATAACTGCAACAAGTTCTCAACAAACAAGCAAAGCAAGCATATGGTGATAATATAAAAGGTTAGCACATTAGATAACATAATACATTAATATACATAACAAATACGCCCATGGATAATAACTCATATATTTTCAAGATATCAATTGGATGGGAAAGGAGTATATTTATTAATAAATGATCAGCGGAAGTGAAAATATTACAGATTTCCGTGTCGACATAGTTCGGAACCGAGAAATTAAGTTCCTTCGAGCTGGGCGTCCATCACTTTAATCCTCCACCAAAGGAAAGCTCATAAGAGAGAAACAATGATGTTCTCAATCAATAAGGGAAGAGCTTGGGGGCTGAACAACGTGTTTAGACTTAAAGGACAAAGGGATGCAGACTCAATATGAAGTAAATAATTTCTCCAGAGTAACTTTGCTCTCAAAGTTGAAATCTTTCTCCTTTTCCATAGCTCTGAATTGGCCCATTTATAGCCTTAAAAATGGAACTGAAGGGCCGAGTCAGAATGTTTCTAGTATATGGAAGGCCAAGGATCATAGATCTCCTGTCATGACATGGAAACCTGATAATAATTTTCATTTTCTGGCACAAATATTGATGTACACGGGCTGTAGTGGAGTAGCCTGCGTATACGCATGCTGTATAGTGTGAAAGGTGCGTAGAAGTGGAAACATAATTTTTTTTAGCTCTGGAATTTTACAAACAGGGAAGATAAGTTTGCATGGGGAAATGGAATAAGGCCCTCTGTGCAAGGTTGCATAGGGTGAGGAAAATCTTGCTATAACATATGCCCCCTAATGTGTGAGGTCAGAGGAGTATATGCGATGGCCGAAATACATTATAAATAACCCAGAAGTGGAGTGGTAGGGAACCAACTGGACGAACTAGTTGCTCATTACATTCTGCACTAACTTTGCATACATTGCTGCCAATAAAATTACATTGCAGATCCATGTGAAAATATACCAAACAAGTGTCTGTGGCCATGAATAGGAAAATACAAATGCGGTTACATGCCAATAGTTGTCATAGTCACGAACAAGGCCCAGTAGAACCAGTCTCAAAACCAATATGAATATATCTGTATACCATGGAGTAAAATCTGATCTCCCATGATCACTGAAGTCATATAGGTATTGGTCCAATGAAAAGGAAGCAACAACTCAGGAAAGATGTAGCCACATAGTGATGTCTTCAAGTCTTCTACACAATCCGCCAAGGGTGCAAGTCTACATTATGTGAATAAAGGAGTTGAGGTCGAACACAATGAGACATCGTTTGATTACCGATCATTGATGTATACTATTAACAAACATGAGTACCCCTACCTATAATGAAAGTAGGTATCAAGGCACCGAGTACATTCTTACAAGTGTGAATAGAGGAGCCAGTGTCGAACACCTAAAGAATCCATCGATCAGGAGACATTGATGTATTCCTAACTATTGATGGTGAGAGAGCCTGCCACTGATGACTGCAAGACTCAAGGTACTCATAAGACTCTAGGTCCCGTTTCTAGAATAAATGGGCTGAAATTTATGGAAGGAGACCCGATGAAAGGAGAGCATTGAGGCATCTCTCATCAGTCAGCACGAGGTACAAAGTAGGAGCTTCATGATTTGGTGGAAATCGGACGAAGAACATATTCACGAACCAATGACCCTGTGCATCTTTCGTGTGTGCCAAGTGCAAGCGGTACACGAAAAATACCCTCTGAATAGTAGCCAATGATGAAAACTGCTGACAAAGGCGAGGAAACCACCAATAAGGCTAATGACATCCAAGACACTGCACATATCCCAATGTGTGAATAGATGTCTTGCCGTTGAACACTAGGGAAACCACCCAATCAACTACCAATGATGAAATGTTGACTGTTGGATTCAAGGTTACATACCAATGATGAAAGTAGGGCCAGGGTGCACGATAGGACTACAATATCATGTGATTATGAGACAAACTAAGGGTATGGCCCACATGCAAAGTCAAGAGTTCTGAGGAGTGGCCTACATAGGTTGATAGACATTATTTGAACAAGAGCATGAGACATATGGAGAACTCCGACATCATAGACCCAATGATGAAACCATGAGATGCAGGAGGCATCAATGAAGTTCTCTATAGGGACTAGAAGAGTAACCAGTCGGTAGAGAAGACTCTGTAACGAGCTCAGCTTCCTAAGGCCATGCTAATCCAAAAATTATGATGACGAATGGACTCAATAACTTTGTGCTCTGTTCAAAGGCGACACAACTACTGCCAATATAAGATAATACTCCCTTCCTGCCCGTGTTTTTTTGTTTTTTCATAGACAAATGAATGCTATGATATAGAGGAGGAAACGAGTGTCGCAAACAAGCAAAACTAGTTCCAATAGTGGAATATACCTATGCTCAATGCAAGGAGATGCATGCGGGATATGGACACTCGGGGGAATGTTCCCTCCTAGGTATAGGGTGTCAAATTGTGAAGGATATAAACAAGGCTCTGCTTGGTTGAGGATGCAAAAACTGCCGAGGCAAACGGTTTATAACACAAAGCGAGAGCTGACTATAGGCTCAATACTGCAAGCAAGGGCATGAGATGCAATCACAACTTAATGCCAAAAAATGTCCTTTTTCATGGCATTTAGTCTACTTGGTGTGAAAAATGGATAAACTTGTGCCAAATAAACGTCCTTTCAAATCCAATTTACGAGTGTGAAAGAGACAAGCTCACTCGACAATCTTTTTGCCTTTTGAAAACGAGTCGGAAAAGAGCTTAAATAAGACTCACGGCCTTTCAAGTCCAATTTAATGAGTGTGAAAGGGAAAAATTACCTGACAATATTTTCTCTTTTTGAAAACGAGTTGCAAAAGAGATTAACTAAGACTCATGATCTTTCAAGTCCAATTTAACGAGTGTGAAAGGGACAAATCACTCGACAATCTTTTCCTTTCTTAGATGAGTCAGAAAATAACTTAAATTAGACTCGTGGATGTTGTTCTAAGCAACGTATAATAGGGGCGGCCAAGGCTCCTGTGCAAGACTTCTGTGAAAGGTCAAAAACTTACCAAGAGCTGACACAAGCTTGGGAAAACCCAAAGCTTTCCAAGTTGAGGAGGATAAAATACTTGTAGAGGTTATCTTATCTACAATATATAGAAGAATTCCCCTTATCTGGAAGGGAGTAGAAGAAGGAAGTCAAGGCTCTACAAGATCATTCCAATCAAAGGAAACCACCCTGGGACTTGGAGGGAGCATACTCGAAGAGAGTGGAATTCTCTCTAGTGAAGAAGGTACAAAACTAGAGATTCTAAGGACATGGTCGAAGGATGCATCACCCTCCAAAACAAGAGTGGGATTGACTGAAGATTGCATCGACAATTTCACTTCCTTAGGTTTGTCACTCTCCAAGGGAAGAGTGGGATCGACCGAGGATTGAATTGGCACGACCACTTCTTCAACCATTGGTTGAATAGGATGCGAGACAACAAGGTCAAGAGATGCATCAACCCCTAAAGGAAGAGGGGTGTCAGCCAAAGATTGCGTCGACATGACTATTGTATCAACCAAAGAAGGTTAGGAAGCCAAAGACCACTCAGAACCCAAAGGGCCCCCAGGAAAGGACCACGCTTCTTGTACCACAGTAGTAGCAAGGAAAAAATGAGTAAGAAGATCTCCTTTGCAAAGACTACAAAGGAGCTTGGGCTTGTGTCTTACACATCTAGGATTTTCGATCGTATGAATGCCCTCAACATGACTTGCAGTGGCTGGTGACATGCTCCTGGAATGACTTGCAGAGGCTAGTAGCAAATCCCCAACATGACTGGTAGAGGTTGGTGATGAATCCTCAACATGAGTAGCATAGGTTGGTGATGTATGTGCAGTGTGACTAGCGATGACTAGACTTGTGCCCCCAACATAACTTGTAGTGGCTGGTTGCTGGTCTTCAACATGACTAGTAGAGGTTGTCGACCCATATCCAACATGACTACTAGAGGTTGGTGATATAATGCTAGTATATGGTTGACCCTCACAAGATGAAGTCAAGGAAGGTAGGGTCCAAGGATCACTAAAATAGGAAGTGTGGAAATAAATGGACCTCCCTGTCGAAACGGGCCTAGTGGACATGGCATAAACGTGGTGACTCGGTGTTGTGAAGTCGAAAGTACCCATAAGGGAAGAATACATTTCGACACCAATATTCTCAATTGTCGATCACAAGGATCGACGGTCCAATATATGCATTAGGACTAGAGTACGCAAAGGATAACTGGTCGATCTTCACGATCTTACCTTCATGAGGAAAACAAAGAGTACAGAAGACGGATGACATGATGACGATCATGGCATAAGTCCAATTGTGTCCTAGTAACAATTTATAATCCAGAGGCACATCAACTACCTCTACTTCCACCTCTACCATCTTCCCACCTAACTGGTCTTGAAAGGCAGGGAGAATACCGTGAGGGCGGAAGGAATGACCGTCAAAAGTAGTCAACATGTTCGATGACTTAGAAAGAGTCAGAGAACCGAGATCTTTCCAACAGATCAGGGACATCACACAAGTGGAAACGCCTTCATCAACATCCACATCAACAACCACACGTTTGATGGTCTACTTTGAGTACTCCATATGTATTTGGAAAGCCACATGGTAAGGCAAGTGAGGCTTCACATCTGTGACGTCAAACTTGATAACTTTTGAGCCATTGGTTTCTAGAACTCCTAAAGCAGATAGGAAGGCATTCCTATGTGAAGGACACGTTTGGAGTACCTCCAAAGTCGACATTGCAAAAGGGGTTTGACCCAGGTCCTCAACAATAGATTAGTTTTGGGCGGCTCTAGCATTTGGATTATGGGTAGAGCGCTTGAGTACTCCTTTCAGAATACAAGGTGATGGATTTGTTTTTTCAATCTGTAAAGTCATCTCCGGAGGAGGAGAGGAGGAGATTCTTGTTTAGAGGAATAGCTTGTTTAGAGCTATAATCTCGAGATCGAGTGGCTACATTAACTTTTGCATCGACCATATTGATACACAAACGATTGCCATCTTGCAACGACGGGTTTTGACTCTTACCAGCCACATTTCCAGCATTTGAGGAGATAGAGGCCATGTGTTGATTATGTGGGAATGGATTTGTCATCACAACAAGTGGTTGAGATAATAGCCTCACAACTTCTGCAAGTTTGGGGCACAAATGCGTAAGGTGGTCATCTGTACAAAGCTTACAGAGAAATTTCACCTTACGTCTTTCTCGTTTTCCCTCTCCAACATTATTATTTGTCTTCTCATTATTAACATTGTCCTTGGGTTTATTACCATTTTTCCCACCCTTACGATTATTACGTCCTTTCTTCTTATTCCCTCTTGGTTGCTGGTTACCATTTGGGTTGGCCGACGATTGCACATAATGTACATCCACCGACTAAGTGGGGTTGGAAAATACAGATAAAGCTGGCCCTCCTGTAGATTGGCTTAGAGACAACTCTTTCATATGGCTTGTCACCGAGCCTGCGGAATTTACATTGGTGGCACCTACAATGCCATCGGCATGAGGTCTGGGATTTTTCCTAGGGTTGTAAGTTGACCGCGGTGCATCTGAAAGAAGGTGGTATAACATCCCAAACCGAGTGTATATCAAGTCTAATTGTTGGGATCTAAAGATCACTTCTTCCTCAGTGGTAACCCCGGAAGTAGCAACGTCCTTCGAGATAGGAGCGTGCAAATACTTAAGAAACCATTCTAAAAGAAAGGCTAGGGGTATAGGGGTCTTAATCAACCTCTTTTGTCTATGCCACTCCTGGATATGATCCGAGATATGAGTATCGGTATCCTGGCGTAAAGTGGACAAAAATTCTTGGCCAACATCGTAATGAATGGGCATCTGGAAGTGGTTAAGGAAAACCAACACCAACTGACTAAAAGTCCCATATGCCCCCCTAGGTAGCTCAATATACCAATTCGCAACAACTCTAATAAGGGTGCATTGAAATAATCTTAATCGAATAGAATCGTCATTAAGGGAATTCGATGAGCACCAAAGGTGAAAGGTAGTGATGTGATCACCAATATCCTCTCCATTCTTACCCTCGAACTTTGGGATGTTCGAAGGAAGCTTGGTGGGGATGGGCGACCATGTAGTATCATGACCCACAGGATCATTCATTAACTTAGACAAGTCTGGCAGATTAAGTGTGGCCAGAAAAGGGAGACAGGGTTGCAACATCTGGCCCCAAATTTATGGGAAAGATTGTGCTTGTAAAACTACATCACATCCAAGGTTTTGGTAAGCACCATAGCCCTGTCCGGGATTATAAGGCCCTCCTTTGGACTGATTTATAAAAGGTTGGTTGGGCATCATTCCAATAAGAATGTTCTGTTGGGGGTTATATAAGTTGCCCCTAGCCGGATTGGATCCGGGTTGGGGGTTTTCCGAGGCGTGAAACTGATCTCCTCTGGGTGGGAATCCGGAGGATAGAGGTAGATTCGTCATGCCAAAAGTATTAGTTAGAATAAACACCGAGGAGGTAGGGGTATAGGATGGAACTTGAGTCGAAGCTTGTCTACCAGGTTGGTTGCTCCACCCAAAAGAAGGAGGATTGGACCCTGGGTTAAAAGTGAGAATGCCTCCCATATTAGGAGTCGTTTGCGGGATTTGAGACCCACCAAATGAAAATGGAGTGTAAGGAGGTGTAGTGCCCAAAATCCCAACGCTAGCATTAAGATCAATGACTGGGATGGCGTTCGAAAACTGTGAAGTAAAGTTGGGCATACCATAAGAAAAGGACTAGAATCCATAGGGATGGACTGAATATTATCGCCCGGTGAGTGACCAAGAGAGCCAAATGGGTTCAAGTCAAGAGATTGAGCATTCACTATAGGCCAAGCCATAGTAATGATAGGTGCCTCCGACACTACAACCATTGTGGTTGTAGGAGTTGAAGGGGTTCCATTAACTATAGTGGTTGTGGGAGTCAAAGGGCTCCCAGTGTTTTGAAGACTAGGTTCAATACTCATTCTTGTAGAATCACAAGTCTAAACAGTGGACGTGTGTGTACCACACCTAACAACTCTACGCCTTTTAGAAGGCAAAGACTCGAAATACGGTGGTAACTGTACCAAGCGACGGGACCGACGGGGAGGCTAGTCCGACTCCACGATGACTTAAGACTCTAAAGATAAAAAATATATCCTAAGGCCAACTAGTAATCAAAGAGCACACAAAAAGTCAAATGGCCAATATGCATACAAACAGGGTAAATGGCTGAGTGGCCTCCCTCCCTAATGAAGGTATGTCTTGCCCAAGAGGGGCCTGAGACTCCCTGCTAAAGATCAGAGGTAACATAATCAGTTATAAGGGCCCTCGTGGGATTAACAACCAGTTAATCAGATCCCCCCGGAGAGGTAATCCTGCATAAAGGCTGTGTGTTGTCCGACCCTTATCTGACCCAGGGCACCTGTAGAATAACCCCTACAAGTAGCCTATGAAAGACCTAAGTTAAGCAACTAATAAACCACTGTATAATCGATGCATAGGTGAGCAGTCATAAGTTAGGTCCACCGTATGGGCAGGGTAGCAAAGCCCAAAACCTTGAAATCACCGCCTCTCACGGGGGTAAAGGCACTAGCAAGATCCCCATATACGAATAGATCCCCATAAATATATTTGAATCTAGGAAGGTATCAGGGGGATATCCCTTCAACCAACTTCACGTGACCTTGTGATTAACTTCGGTGTGAGCAGAGCCTCCTGATATTACCAATTATACAATGGATTTCTCCACTCCCTGTCTTAGACACATATGTTGATTTAATTACCTTGGAGAAGTTTACTCACAAACTCCTATTCCAAGGCACTAAATCCTAATCTAGTTTGTGCACCCTAGAAAATAAAATCGTGACTAATCAATTTTAAATTATAGCGTTAATTTTAGTGGCCGTCATTACTCAAAAAGGTATGGTAGTGAAACTCATGGTGTTATGACTCTGCAAGAAAAGTAAATATGAAAATAATGCAAAGTCTTAACTTTAACTTTCAATGAATGATATGCTTCTAAAAACCAATGCAATTTTTGATTTCAACTTTGCAATTCTGAAGAAAAAATGCAATCTTTCACTACATGCACTAATCTAATGACAAGGACTCAAAAGACAAAAATGCCAAGCAATGCAAAATGCCTATTTTTTGTATGTTCAATATAACAAAACTGA
Source organism: Picea engelmannii (assembly GCA_009831015.1). NCBI lineage: Eukaryota > Viridiplantae > Streptophyta > Pinopsida > Pinales > Pinaceae > Picea > Picea engelmannii. Next base: position 95,442 of record ML817644.1, on the reverse strand, counting down.
AAATGCATGGACTGAAAAGTAGCTTGATATATAACCCTACTGTGTATAAAAAAATATAACTCAAGCAAGATACCAAGCAACAAAATACCCATCCCAATGTACAAGGACAATAAAAAATGAAAAGATGATGAGAAATACATCGCCCATAAATTCAACCAAAAGAGGGTTTCCTGTCATCCCACAAGCACTTAACATGCACTACAAAGACCTAAGATGGCTCAATAAACATCAAATCCTAGCCAACAACCACCAGACCCAACAAACAAGCAAGGAAAACTGATGTACGCGACTGTTTAGGCAAACAAAGCGTATGTACACAACTTGTAGAAGGACAACCAACGTATATACGCGACTGTCAAGGCAAAAAGCATGTATATGTCTTAAAACAAGACCAGACAAGGGGGAAAGGATGAAAACTCAGACCTAGAGTGAACAGAAGCTGTCAAGCAATGATGCGACAAGAAACACAATAGAAACGAGAGAAATCTAAGGAGAAAAGTAATCCAAACCCTAAGAAAGAAGATTCAATCCCCAGTATGGTCGCCAATTCTGTTACAAGGAAAATCTCTCTATGGCTAGGGTGAACCACAACAGACGGAAATGATTGCAGAAATCAACTCCATCCCAAATACATGCTATATAAACCAATATGCAAGCGAGATAAGAAAGAGGCCTACCTCGTCCAGATGTTCGATGAATTCCAATTGACCCAAATCTATATACCTGCAACAAGTTCTCAACAAACAAGCAAAGCAAGCATATGGTGATAATATAAAAGGTTAGCACATTAGATAGCATAATCCATTAATATACATAACAAATATGCCCATGGATAATAACTCATATATTTGCAAGATATCAATTAGACAGGAAAGGAGTATTTCTATTAATAAATGATTAGCATAAGTGAACATATTATAGACTTCTGTGTCGGCACGGTTCAGAACTGAGAAACTAAGTTCCTTCCAGCTGGGCCTCCACCACTTCAATCCTCCACCAAAGGCAATCTCATAAGAGAGAAACAATGAGGTTCTCAATCAATAAGGGAAGAGCTCGGGGGCTGAACAATGTGTTCAGACTTAAAGGACAAAGTGATGCAGACTCAATATGAAGTAAATAATTTCTCCAGAGTAAATTTGCTCTCAAAGCTGAATTCTTTCTCCTTTTCCATAGCTCAGAATTGACCCATTTATAGCCTTCAAAATGGAACTGAAGGGATGAGTCAGAACGTTTCCAGTATATGGAAAGCCAAGGATAATAGATCTTCTGTCATGACGTGACATGGAAACCCGACATTAATTTTCATTTTTTGGCACAAATCCCGATGTACGCGGGTTGTAGTGGAACAACCTGCGTATACACATGCTGTATAGTGTGCAAGGTGCATACAAGTGAAAAAATAGTTATTTTTAGATCTGGACTTTTACAAACAGGGAAGATAAGTCTACATGGGGAAATGGAATAAGTCCCTCTGTGCAAGATTGCATAGGGTGAGGCAAATCTTGCTATAACACTAGCCCTCCAAAGGGAAACACACTTGGAGTAATAAAAGGTCAGGGGTGGGACACATGGCCATTAGGATGGACCATTTCCTCATCCGTATCCCTCTTCTCTTCTACTCACTCTCCATCTCCTCCCAAATAGTCTCTTGGGGCATTTCAGACCATCGCCCAATAGCCCTTTCCCTTGTAAAAGCAGAAGATATGGGTCCCATTCCTTTCAAATTTAACCCAATTTGGATGGACTCACCGGATTTCCTCCCCCTAATCTCCTCGATTTGGTCTACTTGGGTGGATGGAACTCCTGTATATATATGGGAGCAAAAGCTAAAAAAGGCAAAGCAAGCAATAAAGGATTGGGTTAAAGCATCCTTCCACAACACAAAAGAAGAAGTGGAAAGACATAGAAAGAAGTTAGAAGCTCTGCATGATGAAATGGACATTAGTGAAATACAAACTAGACACCTAGAGTAGGATAAAGAACACTTTCAAAATTATTTAAGGGAACTCCATAACAAAGAAAAGGAATGGAGACTAAAATCTAGAGCCTTGTGGCTCCAAGAAGGAGACAAAAATACCTCCTTTTTCCACAAGCAGGCCAAAGCAAGACAATACAAGAACACAATGAAGGAAATTAAAAAATCTACAGGGGAAGTAATTAACTCCTTTGAGGAGATAAAAAAGGAAGCCTCCTCCCATTTCAAAAATCTCTACACCCAGGATGGAGCAGATAATAAAGAACATAGTTTACAGTTCATGGAACTGATCCCATAGCTAATAAAGGATCAAGATAATCAAGATTTGACAAAGATAGTCACATAAGCGAAAGTTAGAGCTGTTGTCTTCCAGTTTGACCCAGATAAATCTCCTGGGCCAAATGGATTCACTCTCCACTTCTACAAAAATTGTTGGGAAATTATTAAAAAGGACCTGCTCCGTATGATCCAAACTACCTGCAAGTTAGGAGGCGCCACCAATACCTCCTTTGTTGTGCTGATTCCTAAAGTTAAAAATGCAAACACTTTTGACTGATTTCTCCCCATTTCTCTCTGTAATGTATCCTATAAGATCCTCACAAAAATTATAGCCAATAGGATAAAGAACCCGCTCCCAAGGATCGTTCTCCCAAATCAAGGGGGCTTCGTGGCCAAAAGACAAATTTGGGACAACATAATTTTGGTACAGGAAGCCATCCACAATAGTGTTAAGAACAAAGAAAAAGGAATGATAATCAAAATCGATATGGAAAATTCCTTTGATCGAGTGAAACATGAATTTCTCTTTGATGTGTTAAATATTTTTGGTTTCAATAGCTCCTTTGTCTCCTGGATCAAACCATGTATCTCGTACCCTTGGATAGCGCCTTTAATAAATGGGCACCCAACTCCATTTTTCCAAGCCACAAGAGGACTTTGGCAAGGATGACCTCTCTCTCCCCTGTTGTACATCATCATGGCAGAAACCCTAAATAGAAGGCTAGAGCAAGAAAGAGCCACCAAAAATATTTCAGGGGTGAAAATTTCTAGGGGCGTCAAAAGGATAAATAATTCACAATTCGTTGATGACACTCTTCTTCTTGGAGGAGCTTCTCAAACGATGGCCCAAAGATTCAAGCTAGTCCCGGACCAGTACAAAATAACATCGGGGGGACTTATCAACAAACATAAAATCCAAATTTATGCCTGGAACATAAAAGCGGGAACAATGGCTATCCTCTTTTGGTAAATCCACCCTCTTTGATATATCATACTGGCACAAGAATGGCACTTGGGAAAGATGGAATCTGGGTGATGTCCCTCCCCTCCTGTGAAACAAGGATAAGCAGTTCCTTCTGTCGATCTCTGGAAATGCCCCAGTTCACCTCAGTCAAAAGGACAACAAAAGTTGGGGGAAAGCAGGGTACACAGTGAAGATGGGCTATAAGCAGCTCCTAGAAGAATGCGATATGCCAAAAAAATCCATCATCTGGAAAGGGATATGGAGTCCAAATAGCCTTCCAAAGATAAATATCTTCTGCTGGCAATTGGCTCATAATAATCTCCTAACAGGAGAAAACTTGAACAAAAGAGGCTTTGTGGGGCCCTTTAGATGTGCCCTGTGCGCCAATAGCTTGGAAAGCACTTATCATTTGTTCCTAAATTGCAATTTCACTAAACAGGTGATGAATAACGTCTTCCTAGAATTAGTCCCCCAAATATCATGGCCGACAAGTAGTAGAAGTATGATTGGTAAATGGGGAAAACACTACAAAGGCTCACTTCATAGAAACCCGAATATAAGTTGAGTCTCGAAGGCCTCGATAAAATTTGTATACTGGTAAGAAACAAAAGAATTTTCAAAGAAAATATCGCCCCCCCCCTCGTAGTTGCGATAAATGCAATCAGCCAACTGAGGGAGTTTATCTCGTCTAGGAAAGAAACAATACAGGTAAGGGATCCTTTGAGAACTGAAGAAGAAGCTTGGTTAACCAAGCTAAAATCCTGGAAGTTCCCCTCACCTTCCCGCCAAGAAAGTAATCATGCTAGAAACTTCATTTCCCACCCCAAGATTTCAAAAATTGTCTAAGTGCCCAAAAGAGTTATGTTCTATGTTTTGATGGTGCATGTAAAGGGAACCCAGGGGAGGCAGGAGTGGGAGGGGTTCTGTTCGTCCCTAGAGGACAAAGATTGCTAAATTACTCGTGGAATTTAGCCATAACTACCAATAGTTTAGCAGAGGCATATGCAATTTTCAAAGGGGCTCAACTAACGAAGGATCATCAAATCAACCAGCTGATCATCCTAGGGGACTCCACGACGATAATAAGGTACTTCATCAAAATAACAATCCCAAAGAACTCAATTATTAAAAGAATCATAGATAGAACCAGAGACACGCTTTCTTCCATGCTCCCCACCTTCTACCATGTTCGATGATCAAACAACGGGAGCCCAGACGAGCAGACTAATAGAGCCATAGGAAGAAGCACTGGTCACTTGGAAGTCTTGGGAAGGACTGAGTTCCTAGCACCTCCCTAATGCTCCAGCACACTCGGGTCCGCGCTCCACCTGGCAGCCTCCTCCACCTGGATCTCCACCTGGACGACCCCTTGACATGCCAGGGGGACCAATGTAATTAGCCATCCTCCGGATCGTGAGAACTGGTATGATGCAGCTTGCAATTATGGATCTCCTATGTTGCAATATGTTCACTCCCCATGGGAACCTGCAACTGATGTCACTCCCACCCTGCACTTTCTCCTTTCCCCTCACATCTCCATTAATTTCGCGCGAGATAACGAATCGTGAAGAGATTGAAGCAAGGATCTACAACATGCAAATGATGGTAGAGCATGCCACCTCCCCTCTTGAGAGTCACTTCCACTCTTTCACATGTTCAAGGATTGCATCCATAAGGGGAATTCAGGACGGGCAGAGCGTGATACATTGTCTTTGCCTCCACAGGAAGTTTTTGGGAATAACTATTCTTTCTAGAGAAGGGATACTCACTAGAAATGCAAGCCAGAATTTAGAGAGTAGCTACAACATGTATGATGGAGAAGAAAAGGAAGAGGTAAGTGTCAAGGCTCCATAGTGCTACAAAAATATCGGCTCATCCAAAGGACATAACAAAGATCGCTACATAGGCAAAATTGGATGTGGAAAAAGGAATAAGATCCAACTTGAACTGGGTAGTCTAAGCATCAATTCAGCATGAAGAGAAGCGACCACTGAAAACATACCATTAGGAAATTCCAGAGACCAACGATTCACTCAAGACACTTACAAACGTAGCAACATCGGCAGCGCAGACGCATACCTCACCAACAAGCTCAGGAAAGACTCAACAACCAAAGTAATCGCTACAATGGATCAACGTTCAGGACAGGAAAACCAAAAGGAGGAGATGGCGGAAGACAATTTCTTCACCACCCAACAACTGTCCCTGAGGTTGGATTCCCACAACTCTACTTTAAACTTCATGATGGAAACCCTGTCACAGCATCGAGATCTGATCAACCAACTCCAAGATGAGGTCAATTTCCTAAGAAGGCAAGGCGAAAGAATTGAAGCATTGCATGGAACCAGAGCTCATAATTCCGCAGAGAAAAGCTAGAGAGAGGAGTGTGGGAGCAGACTCGACCCAGTTCTTCCATACCTGAACATCACACTGGAAACACCACCAGAAGAAGAACGAGGCCCTGAGGAAAAGAGTCAATAAGAAATGTAGACAATTTTTCAAAATTTTGGAAAAATGGCGATATGTCTAGTAAACTCTGGGTGTTAGCTATATCTAGAACAACCTGTTATTCTATCTTTCAACAGTAGATTTCATGGACAGTTCCTTTTAGTAAGCTATCATAAATTCTTGTAGCTGGTTCCCTTTACTGGCATCCCTTTTTTGTACTTTGCGACTTCGGTCGTGCCTTTATATATATATATATATATATATATATAGTTTTTGTAAAAAAAATAAAAAAATATTGATGGTCAAACCGAAGATAAGTGTTGGAAGCTACATCTAGAGTTGAATATAAAGATCTACAAGAATGATACCAAGAAGAAGAATATGTTGTCCATGGATTCAAGCAACCAGGTAGACAACAACTTAGATGAATTGGAAATATTTTCTACACCATAATGCAAAAGGAGGCGAACATGCGTAACCCCCATCCTAAGGAAGAGAAGATGATGACTAAATTATTCCATATTAAAATCTAGGTCATTAAGACAAAGGTGGATGATCTATTTGATTCTGGTTCGTAGGCCAACCTCGTAGTAGAATATCTAGTCAACAAGCTTGGATTGGAATCTCATGACCATTCTCGCCCATATCCATTAGGATGGTTAAATAAGGATGTATATATTAGGGTCACTAAGCAGTGTAAGATAATTTTTTTTATATGTGCAAGCTATATTAATGAAGTGAAGGTAGATATAGTACAACTTGTTGTGATGTGTCATAGTGTTTGGAAGCCCCTACATGTATATGAGGAATGAAATCTTCATGAGTACCGCTTGGTGTGTGTGGTGTAGTGTTTGGAATCCCCTACATGTATATGAGGGGTGCAATATTCATGAGCACAACAAACCAATACTACTCGATCAAGGATGCAAGGTCCTTCATCATCAATGCACATAAAGGTAAATCCAAGATATCTCTAGTGAGTTCTAATCAAGTTAAAAAATTCATCAATTCTAGTAGGAAGTTTGTATTACTCTTCGTAAGAGAGACTCTGCTTGGATATGAATTAGTAAAAGTAAAGGTAGGTGTATAAATAAGTGTTCCAAGAGCCTAAAGGGTTAACACCTGTGAGGGAATTCGAGCATGAGATACAATTGTTTTCTAACTCCCCATTTCCAAACATTGGTTTGTACAGACAATCCATCTTGGAAGCAACCGAAGTGAAGAAACAGTGGTAGCTATTAGATCAAGGAGTAATTCAACCAAGAACCTCACGTATGGGTCAAATATCATAATAATACCCAAAAATGATAGGACTTGGAGAATGTGTATTGACTATAGAGCTTTGAATAATATCACCCTCAAGAATTGATACCCTCTACCCAGGATCGATGACTCACTAGATTAGTTGCAGGATGCCAAGCCTTCATAGAGTTAGGTCTCAAATCAGGATACCACCAGGTACAAATTAAATAAGAAGACACCTAGAAGACCGCCTTCAGGACAAGGAAATGAATATATGAATGGTTGGTAATGCCTTTTGGTTTATATAATGATTCAACTACATTTATATGTTTGATGAATGATGTATTGCATCCATTTCTAGATTCATTTGTAATAATGTCCTTAGATGATATATTGGTTTATATCTCAGCCTAGGAAGAGAATATCTCAAATCCCATGTAGGTGTTAGAGATTGTGAAAAAAACATCAAATAGACAAATATTAAGAAATGTGAATTTTCCCAACAATCATTGGTGTATTTAGGGTATGTGATTGATGGAGGGCAACTCAAGATATATTACAAGATATAAATGGGTACATATTTGATGGCTTGAAATAATGGAATCTTGACACATGCGTTCTTAAACTCCCTAAGGAAGTCAAACTCATGCTATACATGGGGTTGTCA
>ML817644.1:65408-75854 GCA_009831015.1 Picea engelmannii | reverse complement strand
TGGGCTAAATGTGTAGGTAGATAGGATAGGACATAGGCTAGCCAGTTTTTCCTTCAATAAAACATGCATGATGTTCGATGAAAATTTATGATTTTGATGTTTGAAGTGTGTTTCCTAACCCTATGGTGACAAAAATGCAAGGGAAGCAGTGCATTTTGATTCACGCCCAGAAATTAAAGAGTGCACATAGATCTACGGTTTATCTAATGGCACTTAGATCTACGGCTGACAAGAAATTTCGGACCCCCCCGACCGTTCTATCTTTAATGGTGTGGGGGGGTCCGATATGGAGATTAAAGAGGGCGCATAGATCTACGGTTGATCTAATGGCGCTTATATCTACGACTGACAAGAAATTTCGGACCCCCCTGACCATTCTATCTTTAATGGGGGGGGTCCGATATGGTGGTATTTCTAGGCAGGCCCCATCCTAGTGTGGCACAAATCCGTGATGTCAGACCCCCCTCGCTTTAAACCAATTACTGCCTACCCCCCCCTCCGATATACCGCCAAACCAGATTTTCTATACCACTGCCGCCTCATGACATCACACTCCACTTCCTCGTTGTCTCGTGATGTCACATTCCACTATCACTTATCACTGGTCATATCCCATTACTCTGTCAGCGTACCTCATCCGCCATTCACCCGCCACATGTCATTTCCCCCCACTCATTACCCTCCACATCACCCTCACACACCCTTAACCCATCACTAGCTTGTTGCCTCATTCCCAGATATCTGTTGGCAAATTAATACAGGCCAACATATCTGTTAGCTTGCTGACCTGTCCCCCGCGCCCAACAGATACTCGTTTTCCCAAACCTATCCTATTCCTCCGCCATTTTCACACTGCTCACACTCTCCGCACACCAGAAGATCATTTTCCTCACCGTTTCAGTCAGTGACCCAACCATGGCCATTACTCGCTAACGTTTTTTGTTTCAAATTGTAGGTACCTGTTGAAGTGATGGTGCCAAAGTCCAAATAGTCGAAAATCGAGGAAAATCCTTTCTTACTGCCTCCTGCTGATCTCGAACGGATCCCTCTAGCAGACAAAGACTACCTCATCTCCCAACCAAGATGTGATTTCGATTTCACTGAGCTATATTCATGGCTTAGAGACATTTTCCTAGACCAGAGTGATGAGATTGGACTTTGGGAATCCAATCTTCCACTGTACATGTTTCCCCAGATTCACCATTTCCCTAAATTCGCGCTCAAGTGCCAGGCACATTACCTTCCCAACTAGAGAACTATCGTATCATCCTCCGGAGAGACCTTGTTCGCTATCACATCCGAATCCATTGAATAGATGCTGCAAATAACCAGAGCTGAAGCCTTCTCTCCTTTAACTCTTGAGGTCCTAATCGACATGTATCAGAAGTTTTCTTTTCCACAGAGAGCATAGATATTCGAACTATTCCTCCCTGAGAACGCCCCAATACCCAAAACCAATCCCCCCTATCAATCATCAATTTTCTCAGTAAAAGGAAATCAAATCCTTTATGCCCTCTGCAACCTACTTGGATACTACTCAGACGAATGGGTAGATGAGCCAATCTTGGGTTACCTATCTATTTTTTCCATCGAGGGGAGCCCCACAGTGCAGTTCGACTACAACGTTTTCCTGGCTCACAATATTCACGATTAGTTGTTCAAGTTTCCACAGAAGGCATGTTATGGTACTCCTCATTACTGGCGTACATGTTCGTGTTCTATCAAGAAGATAAGTTCCTTTTCCCCACGTAGAAGCTGGACCAGGAAGGCAAGTCACATCCTGTCACCTCCTGGACTTCATTACCAAGAAGGAACCCAACAGAGTTCAGTTTCAAGCAATTCATAGAGAAGTTTTATCACCTAGTGGTCGGCAAGAGCAGAGGATAAATGAAGAGATCCAAAGAATTCTACACCTCTCGGACCTTGCCAAGATGAGAGACTGGTATTTGTATCAGAATCACACAGAGATTAGAATATATGGATTTGAGTTAGCTCCCTATAAGCTGCCAAAATAATTGCCTGTTAGAATATTCCCCTTGGAGTACATTAGGGAAATGATCAATTTAGATGATATACATTTTGTATCTTTGAAAAAGAAACAACAACTGAGAATTAAAGGGCAGATAGGATCCTTTATTTGTAACAGTCGAGTTGTCGGGGAAGAGGCAAACAAACTACTCAAGGAAATGAAATTTGACATCAGTTTCCCTTGGCACTATGATCCGTGTGGGGTTATTATAGAAATGAGATTCAGGAATAAAAGTTCCCCATACGCTCATGTGCCCAAACTAAAGATTGAGAAGTTTATGAACCAATCAGAGTGGGAGGTGAACACTCTGGAAGAAGTAGAACACCAATCTTCTCCATCCATTATTTCACAAACCACTACTCCACAGGTACCAAAGGAGAAAAGACCCAGAAAGGATGTCTCCCCCTCAATCACTGAAGTCTTAGCTGAGGATTTCCAGGTATACAAGAAAAGGCCAAAAACCAATCATACAACTGGCAGGTCTGGTGAAGAAGAGACCCAATCCACTACAGTTATGCAAGGAGATCATTCACCTCCTGTCTCAAGCAACCAACAGATCATGTCTACTTCTTCATCCAAGAAGCAGACTGACACCTCACTGATCAACCAACCAACTCAAGGGGCTGCAAAGTTGAGTATTTTTTAGAAATAAGATATGATTAAGAAGAAAAATGAGAGGTTGGCCAACAACATTTATGCTCAATTTTGGAAACAAACATCAACAACACAACATAGGTTGCTCTCTGCTTTCGACACAGAGAAGGGGAGAATGTACATGGAATTTTTGCAGGCACATGTACCTCATCCAAAAGAAATCACTGACTACAAAAGATCGACACTTGAATTTGATGCTAAGGTTGTACATTCGGCTGATCATATGGATCTGCACAGGCAGACTGGAGAAATGGTTTTCTCAACATTGGCCAATGCTTCCACTACTACTGTAAAATTACAGGTTTCTTTGAACATTGTTCAGACTCAATTAAAATTGGAGAAGGTATCATTTTTTGCAAAGGATAACATGATTAATTCTTTAGAAGAATTGGTGCTCAAAATTTGGTATGACCCCTCAAATGTGAAAGCAGCTGAGGAGATGCTCAAGAAAAAGAATGCTAACATAACATCTCTGAGGAAGCAACTAAAACTACCAACTACAAAAGAATCATAGACTAAAGAGATGGTTGAGACAGAAGGTGAGAAGGAGGAGATGCTAAAGTTGATCATGGAACAAAATATACAAATAAAAGAGATGGAAGCAGAGCTGGAAAGGTTAGTAAAGGAGAAGGAACATGCAACACCTATGGAAGTCATCCCACCGAGTGCAGTTCCCCTCACGGGAGTTAGCACAACAACAACATCAACAACCACCACTGCAGAACTTTCATCAACTACCTTGGTGACAGTTCCAGGGACATCTGGAGCTTTAGCAACATCAATGGATAAGATGACTTTACAAGGAAAGAAAATCAAAAGATTGGAACATGAGATAGAGAATCTCCAGAAGCTAAAAGCTTCTTTCCAAGCCAATTACAATACAAAGAGACACACATCAAAAAAATTGAAGCAGAAGATTCAATAGCTGCAGAAGCAGACAATTGTGGGCAAAACACTGGTAGAATCCAAAGAGAACATTTGAATGGATATCTCAAAATCGATAAATGAAATATTGCCCATGATGGTGCAAATCATGTTTGAGCAACATGAATTGGTGTTAAGGAGCAAGTAGGCCATCGACAGGATAAAGGGAGAGTTGGGAGAAATGCCCACATAAGCAAATGAAATCATTAGGTTTCTCAATTCAAAAACTAAAGAAGAGATGGAAAACCTGAAGATTGAGGATAGGACAGAGACTATCCTCGAGGTCAAGAGAGTTTTGACCAAAAGAGGACTGATGTTGCAACTAGAGGAGAAATCCCAAATCATGGATATCGAAGTTTAGAGATTCTTCAACAAGATCGATGCCTTACAAAATAAAGGTCTTCCTGGTTTACTGGTTCTAAAGATTGCCAAGCTGATGACACTGTCCGACTACAAGAAAAAGATTTCCATGGTGGCAAAGGACAACTCCAAATTCTCAGGAATACAGGGTAGCATAATAGGCAAGGCATTCCTAGAAACTCTACAGTTGGATCTCAATATCCAACATGAAATCAAGTACATTTTTATCACCGAGCCAAATTTCTCCAAATATACCGAGATGGATGAAATCTACCGCAGGCTACTAAAAGTCACCATCCCCAATCAACAAAGATGGGAAGAGTCGTGGGAATTGATCGAGTAAAAGATGAGGTGGACGTACAATTCAACATGCATAACAGTCAAAGTCAAGTTGATGACTCACCAACAACTTCCCCCAAAATCAACATGGAGAATTCGACAGATCATAAGTAGTTCCTACAATTTTGTATTCTGTTATCTAGTTAGTTAACATGAGATTTTTCCACTTCCTGATCATTAATGAAAGGATCAATTGTAATCTTTTCTATATATACTTGAAATTTCTAAGTACCAAGGGTTTATTTTTATGCCCAAGTAAGTTGTAAGCACTGTAATTTTTCTCAGAGACCTACCAGTAATAAAAAGAATGTTTCACAGGATTCCCGCGTGTTAATTGTTGGTGATGTTTACTCCTCTTCGTTGAATGTTTTTTTCTTTCTTCTTTATCATCTATGTTTTCTATGTCTGATCATTTAAAAGAAGTTAAAGTGCATAATTTATCCTTGTATACTTTGTTTCTGGATTTAAATATCTAAGTGTTTGTCTTTTGATGTTTTGATTAAGAAATTCTTAAATGCTTCTTTGTTATAATTTATTATCTCATCTTTTCTGCTATCCATCATTTTAACTCTAAAGGATCCAATAGTTGCATTATCCTGCCCTGCAAAAAGACCTTATAAAATCTGTTCTTTGGTCTCAAACCCTATAAAACAGACCCCATAGCCCAATGGATGCGTAAACCATATTTCAACCATTTTATAAAAACAAACAACACAGTCTCATTCATTTAACTAGCCTAATATCTGAAAATCTAAAACATAGTTAAATCTTACAGAGAGATCCCTCTCTGAAACTGGCAGGGCTAGATCCCAGTTTTGAAGTGGTTGGATAAATTTACCTCAGGTAAATTTCTTCTACATCACGACAACCTATGGGAATTTACAGAGTGATAACATAGTGGCGACCATACTGGGGAATTGAACAAACTTTCCATCCCATGATTTCTTTTCCCTAGATAAAGAAAACATTATTTTTGAACTAATCACAATATCTAAACACATAAAGGGATAATGTTTAGAGGTTGTTAAAGTTTATATATAAGTTAGTTTAAAATTTTCTAAAAATAAAATAAAATTAAAAATTCTGGCTCCTAAAAGAGTTTTCACTAGATCCAATCCAGATCCAGAACCTGCAATAGAAATAAACAACCCCGAAAAATTACTCAGAAAGAAAAGCGTTGTAGAGGGTTCCAGGAGTCACATTCCTCTTCATAGGTCCCCTTCTCTCCCTGAGAAGCTTGTTTCCCTTCAGGATCTTGAGTTTGACATATCTTTTGAACAAAGCCTCTTCAGAACAAAATCCGACAACTTTGTAAGTGAAACAGTTTTAGATCAAACCATCCTTCAACCTAGGACTCCTGAAATACTTTCTCCCAGAGCTAACGTTGATCAACGATTTCTCCAGGAATTTGACAAGCTAGAAGATCGAGTTGCGAATCTTGATCAAGCCTTAGACAAAGCTCACTTTCAAAAGTCAGTCGAAGTTTTTTCCTTGGCTATTGCTGCAGCTTCTGTTAAACCTAAACCAACTCACTCCGTTCCTCCCAACCCTTCATCTTCCACAGCTTCAGTCACTTCCCCTCCAATCACACAATTTGTTGTCCAACCTCCTCCACCAATCATGGCAACAAGATATGCTCCATTGGTGTTGGCTGCTCCTTTACATGCCATGCCTCAGGACTATCAAACTAGACTTCCTTAGTTTGATGGTACTGGTCCTCTAAATGCACAACAACATGTTGACAAAATGAATGATTATTTTGATTTGCAAGAAGTAGACGAAGCTGATGTACATATGAGACTATTTGCACAGAGTCTGACTGGAGAAGTCAAAAAGTGGTTCAAAAAATTACGTGTTGCTTCCATAACTGACATTGTTGCTTTTCATCGAAGTTTTCTTCACAGATGGGAGGTAAAGAAAAATCCTCTCTAGATCTTGTCAGAATATGAGAATATCAGAAGGAACCAAGGAGAGACAGTGCAGGATTACTGCACTCATTTCAACAATCTGTACAATGCAATTCCAGTTGATATCAAACCACCTCAAGGTTTGGCATTAATAAAATTCCCCGATGGATTTGACGTTGACATGTCATATCAACTGAGGGAAAGAAATTTTGCTACTCTGGAATACATGCAAAAAGTTCCATTAGTGTGGAAGCAAATCTTTTAACCAGAAGAGCCAGGCATAGAACAAAAAGGAGGGTCACCATCAAGGAAGAGCCTTCCACTTCCTCATCAGATGCCAAACTATATTCTCTAGCCATAGCTATGGAGAGAATGATGGAGAGACTTACTATAGCTGACAGAAACCCACCCAGGGAGAACCAAGTTTCTCCTCAAATTTGAAACCCAAACTTCAGAAGAAATCCACCCTAGATCCGATAGAGAGATCCTAGAGATCAAAGAGAACAGAGGGGGCCCGATCAACAGATCAAACCACCCCTCCAAGAGAATTACGTTGATGATGGGGAGGAGGTAATTGAGGAGTTTGATGAAACTCATATAAACCTCATGTGTGTTCATGATGATGAATCCATTTTTCTTACTCAGGAAGAGCACGAGCTTTTTCTCCTTTCACAAACAGAGGTAAATGAGGAAACAAAGGAAACAAAACAATAGGCCTTTGAAAATGCTATAATGGAGGTCCACAGGTAGTATAACCTGAGGAGAAAGAAGACAAATGACAACCCTCCAAAGAAGTCCGATGAAACACAGAAGGCTACCGAAACAAAGAGAATAGTCGAGACCAAGAAAACCTCAGAAATCTCTCCCAAGAAAGTCCTTGAGAGGAATAATGTTGAATCTCCTGCAAAAATAACTCCCAAAATTTTACAAAGATCAAATCAGACTGAAGTTTCATCAACTAGTCAACCAAGTTTTCCTGCCCATAGAACCCTGATGGATAAACCAGAAGTGCAGAGCTCAAGGAAAGCTTCCACTACTTTCATCCTTGAGGGGGAACTAGCTAAATTGAAGATTCCCATTCCCCTTTCTGAGTTGATGAGAAAGAACGCTTACAGGTCGTAGGTAATTAAAGATTTAAGCATCTAACCAGAGATAGGTATGGAGGCTTTGAACGTAAGGTCAACAAACTATTCCGACACGGTAAATCTTACTGATGATCAACCATAGCTCCTATTTGGTCCTGAAGTTGATGGTCAAACCGATAATGGTGTCGTTGCCCCTTTTTACATCAGCCTGAATATGCACGACTTGATACTACACAACACTATGCTGGATTTGGGCGCCTCTCACAATCTGATGCCCAAAGCTGTGATGGAAAAGTTGGGACTTGAGGTCACCAGACCCTACAAGGATTTTCATTCTTTTGACTCTAGAAAGGTCAAATGTATAGGGATAATTAAGGATTTATGAATCACCCTAGCTCAAATCCCAGCAACGAGTATGGTAATGGATATCGTAGTTGCAGACATTCCCCCAAAATACGGTATGTTACTGTCAAGATCATGGGGAGCTAAGCTGAAAGGAACCTTGCAGCTAGATATGTCCTACGCCACCATCCCGATATTTGGACAACAGGGAAGACTGTACAGAGAAACCCTGATGAAGTATATGGTCAACATTAAGGAAAAGCCACACAATTACCCACTATACTCTGGACACTCTGATCTGGATTCTTTCATTCTATACAATGATGGTGTTTTGGAAGAACAAATTGCTCAGCTGGAAGATGATAAACCTGATTCGAAAGAGGATAAAACAATCATTGAGGTAAGAAATACTAAAATTGTGGAAAGTGAGGAACTATCAGCAGACTTTTGGAGCATGGATTTTGATGGAGCCGTGAGAAAGGAGGGAGATGGAGCTAGATTTTGGTTGAATAATCACATATCAAGGTACTCAAAGAGTCATTCTTACAAACTGAATTTCCAATGCACTAACAACATAGCTGAGTACGAAGCTTTGATGCTCTGCTAGAAACTACTGAAGAAAGTTGGTGCCAAACATATTATGGTAAGGGGTGATTTTGAATTGATTATCGAGCAAATTAAAGGTGAGTATGCATCTAAACATCCTAGACTTAGAGCTTACAAGAACACTGTTTTATATGCCATTCAATGTTTTACTGAAATCGACTTGCAGGTACTAATGCCTAGGGGACAAAACATACTTGCAGATGGGTTGGCTATGTCAGTAGCTACCTGCAAAATATCCTTCTGTCCCACTCGCCAATACACAGTGAAGGTGAAGTGCAGACCAACCATTCCAGATAACATCAGATACTGGCAGGTATTCGTGAATGACGATCAAATTGAAGACTTCCTACAGTGTAAGAATGATTTCGAATGTACAAATATAGATTTAGAGAATGATGATGTTGATGTAAATAAATCTGTTTTTGAAACTGGTAGTGTAAATAAAGTAGATTCCGAGGAATTGAATGAAAATAAAGTAGATACAGAGGAATTGAATGAAAATGAGGTAGATTCTGGTATTCTACAGTTGAAAAATAATGTGTTACCTAAAGGTTTAGTTCCGCTAGAAGACTTGTTCGATTTTAATGATGTAGCCAAAAAACCAAAAAATAAAGCTAGTGGTAAAGAGGTCGAAGAGTGTAACATAGGAACAGAATAAAAACCCAAGATGATAAGACTTTCCAAATCTCTGCCCCCTGAGCAAAAACACAAATACATTGAACTTTTTAAGGAATATGTAGATGTGTTTGATTGGGGTTATGAGGACTTAAAATATTACGACACAAGTATCATACAACATCAAATTCCAATAAAAGAAGAACACAAAACTTTCAGGTAGAAACTTAGGAGAATAAATCCCAAGTTGATTCCCCTGATAGAGAAAGAAATAAAAAAGATGTATGATGAAAAAATTACAGTCCCCTTGAGATTTTCCAAATGGGTTTCTAACCTAGTTCCTACCAGGAAGAAAACTCGCGAGATCAAACTTTGCATAGATTTCAGAAATCTGAAGAAGGTCTCCCTCAAAGACAATTAACCTTTGCCTAAAATGGACCATATATTACAAAAGGTAGTTGGGGCCAGTAGGATCTCCTTACTAGACAGTTTTTCGGGTTACAACCAAGTCCTAGTCCACCCAGAAGATCAGGAGAAAATGACATTCACCACACCATGGGGGACTTTCATGTATGTGAAAATTCCCTTTGGACTGATGAATGATCGTGCCACTTTCCAAAGAGCAATGGATACTGCTTTTGTGGACGAGCTTGGGATATTTATAGTCACATATCTGGATGACATGACTGTGTACTCCAAGTCTGACGAGGAACATTTACAACATCTTAGACGAGTGTTTGAGAAGTGCAGAAAATTCAGGATTTCATTGAATCCCAAAAAGACCCTTTTCGGTTTAGAGGAAGGCAAGATGCTGGGAGACATAATCTCTAAAGGAAGAATTAAAATAGACCCCAGCAGAATAGAAGCCATCCAGAAAGTGGAACACCCTAGGAACATCAAAGAGTTACAATCATTCATTGGAAAAATAAACTTCCTGAGAAGGTTCATACCCAACTTAGCCGAACTTCTTAGGAACATCACAAATATGTTGAAAAAAGACACCAAAATAAGATGGAACACTGAGTCCAAACAATCATTTGAACAGGTGAAACATGCACTCACACGAGCCCCAGTTTTGATCAGTCCAAACTACACCAAAGACTTTTACCTTTTCTCCTTCATTTTTGAACACACCATCGCAACAGTGCTATTGCAGAAAAACAACGAAGGGTACGAACAACCCATAGCATTTTTCAGCAAATATTTGATAGATGCTGCTTTGAACTACAACATAATGGAGAAACAAGATTTTTCTCTGGTGAAAGACATAAAGGATTTTATGTAAAGACCTAATTTTAAATTAAGCCTAAAAATACTCATAAATTTAAACAGATAAAAATTACTTCTAATTAATTTCTTTCGTTCATCATATAAGTAGCAGAAATTCATATAAGCAATAGAAATCTAAATAACAACATGCTAATAATTTTTAAATAACCATTACATATTCATGAGAATGCGTAAAACAAATACGTAAATTAAAATACCTTGGTCTGATGCTAACCTTCCTCTTGTCTTGTTGACCTTCCTGCTGCTTCCGCTTGTCTTGTTGACCTTCCTGCTGCTACCTTGCCCAACTTGAAGC
>ML817644.1:35636-59302 GCA_009831015.1 Picea engelmannii | reverse complement strand
GATTCAGGAATAAAAGTTTCCCATACGCTCATGTGCCCAAACTAGAGATCGAGAAGTTTATGAACCAATCAGAGTGGGAGGTGAACACTCTGGAAGAAGCAGAACAACAATCTCCTCCAACAATTATTTCACAAACCACTACTCCATAGGTACCAAAGGAGAAAATACCCAGAAAGGATGTCTCCCCCTCAATCACTAAAGTCTCAGCTGAGGATTTCCAGGTATACAAGAAAAGACCAAAAACCAGTCATACAACTGGCAGGTCTGGTGAAGAAGAGACCCAGTCCACTACAGTTATGCAAGGAGATCATTCACCTTCTGTCTCAAGCATCCAATAGATCATGTCTACTTCTTCATCCAAGAAGCAGATTGACACCTCACTGATCAACCAACCAACTCAAGGGGCTGCAAAGTTGAGTATTTTTGAGAAATACGATATGCTTAAGAAGAAAAATGAGAGGCTCGACAACAACACTTATGCTCAATTCTGGAAACAAACATCAACATCACAACATAGGCCGCTCTCTTCTTTCGACACAGAGAAGGGGAGAATGTACATGGCATTTCTATAGGCACAAGTACCTCATCCAAAGGAAATCATTGACTACAAAAGATCGACACTTGAATTTGATTCTAAGGCTGTACATTCGGCTGATCAGATGGATCTGAATAGGAAAATTGGAGAAATGGTTTTCTCAACATTGGCGAATGCTTCCACTATTGATGCAAAATTACAGGTTTCTCTGAACAATGTTCAGACTCAATTAAAACCGAAGAAGGTGTCATCTTTTGCAAAGGATAACAAGATTAAGTCTTTAGAAGAATTGGTGCTCAAAATTGGGTATGACCCCTCAAATGTGAAAGCAACTGAGGAGATGCTCAAGAAAGTGAATGTTGCCATAATATCTCTGAGGAAGCAACTAAAACTACTAGCTACATAAGACTCACGAGCCAAAGAGATGGTTGAGACAGAAGGTGAGAAGGAGGAGATGCTAAAGTTGATCATGGAACATAATGCACAAATAAAAGAGATGGAAGTAGAGCTGGAAAGGTTAGTAAAGGAGAAGGAACATGCAACACCTATGGAAGTCATCCCATTGAGTGTAGTTCCCCTCACAAGAGTTAGCACAACAACAACATCAACAACCACCACTGCAGAACTTTCATCAGTTTCCCCAGTGACAGTTCCAGGGACATCTGAAGCTTTAGCAAGATCAATGGAGAAGATGAATTTACAAGGAACGAAAATCAAAAGATTGGAACAGGAGATAGAGAATCTCCAAAAGCTAAAAGCTTATTTCCAAGTCAGTTACAATACAAAGAGACACACATCAGAAAAACTTAAGCAGGAGATTCAACAGCTGCGAAAGAAAATAATTGTGGGCAAAACACTGGCATATCTCAAAATCCATAAATGAAATCTGTCCCATGGTGCAAATCATGTTCGAGCAACAAGAATTGGTGTTAAGGAGCAAGCAAGCCATCGACAGGATCAAGGGAGAGTTGGGAGAAATGCCCACAGAAGCAAATGAAATCATCGGGTTTCTCAATTCAAAAACTAAAGAAGAGCTGGAAAACCTGAAGATTGAGGATAGGATGGAGACTATCCTAGAGGTCAAGAGAGTTCTGACCAAAAGAGGACCGATGTTGCAACTAGAGGAGAAAGCCCAAATCATGGATATCGGAGTTCAGAGATTATTCAACAAGATCGATGCCTTACAGAAGAAAGGTCTTCCTGGTTTACTGGTTCTAAATGACAAGTTGATGACACTTTCTGACTACAAGCAAAAGATTTCCAAGGTGGCAAAGGAAAGCTCCAAATTCTCAGGAATCCAGGAAGCATAATAGGCAAGGCATTCCTAGAAACTCTACAGTTGGATCTCAATATCCAACATGAAATCAAGTACATTTTTATCACGAAGTCGACTTTTTCCAAATATACCAAGATGGATGAAATCTACCGCAGGCTACTAAAAGTCACCTTCCCCAATCAACAAAGATGGGAATATTTGTGCGAATTGATCGAGTAAAAGATGAGGTGGATGTACAAGTCAACATGCAGAACAGTCAAAGTCAAGTTGATGACTCGCCAACAACTTCCCCCAAAATCAATATGGAGAATTTGACAGATCATAAGAAGTTCCTACAATTTTGTATTCTGTTATATAGTTAGTTAGCATGAGCTTTTCCCACTTCCTGATCATTAATGTCAGGATCGATTGTAATGTTTTCTATATATACTTCAAATTTCTAAGTACCGAGGGTTGATTTTTACGCCCAAGTAAGATGTAAGCACTGTAATTTTTCTCAAAGACCTACCAGTAATAAAAAGGACGTTTCATAGGATTCTTGTGTGTTAATTGTTGGTGATGTTTACTCCTCTTCGTTGAATGGTTTTTTCTTTCTTCGTTATCATCTATGTTTTCTATATCTGATCATTGGAAAGAAGTTAAAGTGCAGAATTTATCCTTGTATACTCTGTTTCTGGCTTTTAAAGATCTAAGTGTTTGTCTTCTGATGTTTTGATTAAGAAATTATTAAATGATTCTTTGTTATAATTGATTATCTCATCTTTTCTGCTATCCATCATTTTAACTCTAAAGGATCCAACAGTTGCATTATCCTGCCTTGCGAAAAGACCTTATAAAATCTGTTCTTTGGTATCAAACCTTATAAAACAGACCCCATAGCCCAATGGATGCGTAAACCATATTTCAACCATTTTATAAAAATAAACAACACAGTCTCATTCATTTAACTAGCCTAATATCTAAAAACCTAAAACAGAGTTAAATCTTACAGAGAGATCCCTCTTTGAAACTGGCAGGGCTAGATCCTAGTTTCGAAGTGGTTGGATAAAGTTACCTCTAGTAAATTTCTTCTACATCACGACAAGCTCTGGGAATTACAGAGTGATAACACCTTCTTCAAAAGTTCTTCGAGCTGCATTTGTATCTCATTCAACTCTAGTGTGCTCATTCTGTAGGGAGTCTTTCACAATGGAGTTTCTCCAGGTGTTAAATTTATAGAGAAATCAATATCTCTCTTTGGAGGTAGTCCTGGTACCTCCTTGAACACATATTCAAAATATTCCAGGACTGAATGATCCTTCATATTTGGCACTTTATCCTTAGATGCTTCCTCCATATGGGATGCAAATATTTAACAACCTTTCATGTAACACTTCTTTAGCTGCATCGCTGAAATTCCTCTGATAGTCACAATCCTAGGAATTCCCTGCACTTTCCTTAGTTTCCGTTCTGCATCCAAGCAAGTGAATGCCTTGTTACGACAGTCTAAGATGACATGGTGTTGGTATAACCAATCCATACCAATTAGGCAGTCATAGTAACCTAAAGGAATGATGTTCAAATCTGCCCTTGTGCTCAGTCCATTCATGTCCATAAGACATGACCTAACCATCTCATTAACTTTTCTTTTGGCTCCAACAGCCAGCTGCACCAACCAAGATTTTCCATGCTTGTTTCTTGGAAAATGCAAAATTTCCACCATCTTAGGATCTATATAGCTATGACTAGATCCTGAGTTAATTAAAATAATAATGGTTCGGTTGTGGATCATACCTTCCACTTCAATCATATGTGACTGATACTCTGCTTGCTTGTTGTCCAGGGCTGCATAGATCCTGGGTATTCTTCTGCCCATGTCCTCCACTGTTTTAGCTCACTGAATATTGTGAAAAACTCTCACCTTGTCACTTCTGTGAGAACAATCTATAAACATATGATCTCCTTTACAACCCCAACATTGAATAGGTGGTTGTCTTTGTTGGGTATGTGTTATATTCTTTGCATGTGTGTGTGTGGGCGCATCAGATATGACAACTGCGTCTGACGATCCCTCTAGTAGTGATCTTTTTGTCGTGTGCACTGGGCACTTTCCTAGGGGGGGGGCAGGTATGCCCCCCCCTGGTTACGTGCAATGTTCGGCAATGGGTAGTAGCTCGGGGTCGACGGGGTTCGGGGCAACGCCCCCCTTTTTTTTTTTTGGGTCGTTTTTGCTATTTTTAGTGGTTTTGTAAATTAATCCCGGATTAATGGATTAGGGTTTTGGTATCTACGAAATACCTAAAAAAATTGTATATATTTTGTATGGTGAATGGTGAAATTCAAGATAATGAATATAAGAAAGGTTTTCCCGGTTGAGGGTTTCCGGTATAAATATCTGTGTACTATGTGAATGAGTGATTATTTAATTTATGTTTTGCTTAAGAATCTCTATGCATTGCTTTACTTCACAGGTTTAAAACTTACATTCTTGGCCTGTGACCACCTGTCTCAATCGTTCTGGGTTCTCTAGAATTTGGTTGTCCCTGAGGATTATTTCTAAAGAATGGTGGCTTAGCTCCCTTCTTCCTTTGATCCATCTTGAATTTCTTCTTGTCTTCCCAAGATTTTTGAAAAGTTGGCCTTTCTTTTTGCTGATTATATAGGCACTTAGATCACCTTATTGTCTCCTCCAACGTTTTGGGATCATCATATTGTATTTTGTCACTGATAGATGATGGAAAACCACTCAAATACCTATGAATCTTAACTGTCTCATCCTTGATGAAAGAGACATACTTCAACAATTATAAAAACCTTCTTTCATATTCATCTATTGTCATATTCCCAAGCTTGAGTTCAAAGAACTCTTTCACTTTCTTGTCATAGTATCTCTTAGTCAAGTATTTCTTTTCGAAATACTTCTTAAATTCCCTTGAAGTAACATTTTTCTCCTTAATGTGTTGCACATGTACAAGATGATTTCATCACATGGATGCCTTTCCTTTGAGTTGGTAGATGGAAATTCTTCCTTTTGCATGAGAAGAATAATTATGCAATTGAAAATACTTTCTCATGCCCAACAACCATGTTTCTGCATCTTCATCCTTCTTGTGCTCACCATCGAATGTAGGAGGTTTGATTTTGTTCATTTCCCCTCATAGCTCATCCACCCCAGACTTCTTATGTTTCCTGACAGGGGATGGACTTGAGTTGTTGTGTGCTATCTTATTGGAATTCCTCGGGGAGTGACAACGATGTCTGCTAACACTTCTTGTTCTTCTTTTCTCATCAGGAGACCCGTGACTTCCTGATTTTCTTGATACACTATCCTTATCAACTTCTTTTCTATTATTTCTAGGCTCTACATCAACTTCATGTTGAAGTCTCCCTACTACTCCTTGGCTCTCATAAGATTTTTGTTATCTGCTCGGTGAATTTGGACCTCTTTTTGATATTATTTTATAATTTTCATCATGCCCACGTCTTTATCTATTTCTTCTCCATGCCCATTGGAGTTTGTCCCTTTAACTCCCAAATAGAAACCCATTCCTCTAGATTCATTCTTCTAACTATAAGCATACTGTGCCTCCTCCATTTCTCTGCACTATGCGACAATTCGGTTTGGTTCTGACAATTGTTAATTCTGCAAAATTTGTAGCCAACCGAATTTTTGTCAGGCTATTAAACTTAATAATTTTCCAGAATAACATAAACCAATCTGGTTCAACCAAATAATATCCGAATCCATTTTCAGTGGGTCTTGGTAGATCAAGAACCTCTCAGGCTTCTATCTCTAAGCCCAGCTCTGTTCTGCAATAATTTTCGGGCGCTAGCCCCTTTTCTTCAGCCCTTGGTTTGCATGTGAATGCGGATGTGACCCATCGCTAATGATTTGGGCGCTTACCCAGAGCCTTGAAACTTCGGGCTATGGGGCTTCAGAGGTTTCCCTTTTTCCCACCTGTCCCAAACATCACAGAACAATGAACTGTCAAACACGCGAAGAACAATAGATCTACAGTCCACATTCCTTGCTCGGATCTAAGGTGGATCGGAGCTTCAGGGAATCTGGGCTTCAGAGCTTCAGGATTTGGAATTCAGAGGATTTCACCTTTGCACATCCCAACCTCCTGAATCACAAATATTCGAATACTTCCATGTCACCCCCGGTGACATCATTACGTCACGTTACTTCGGCGCTACGAAACTTCGAAAATTTCTTCCTTCCATTCCAACATGAACCATTTCTTCCAGAGTGTCAAGTCTCCGGACTTCGCGATATGGTGTCACACGTCCACTATGACCATCAGGGGCCCCGCCATCCATGCTCCAGAGGAGGGCCACATGGAAAAATATTAGAAGCGAACATATGGCCCTATTAGACTGGTAACACTTGTCACGTTCTAACTCGAATTTTAATCATCCAAAGGTTCTTAAATCATTGACACATGACACACATCTCATGTGTCCACGTCATTTAGAGTGACGTCAGCAAGCCACGTCACTTCGGAACTTCGAGCCTCGACGTTTTGTGCATCAACACAGTCCAATTCTCCCGAACAATGAACTTCCGAACTTCCTTACCTTCGAGGGTCCACATAGTACAATTGTCAACATCAAGGTGGTGGCACATGGGATGTCTAGGAAGGGTACACATCACTATTGGTGACATCATCCTGCCACACCACTTCTACTCTTTTTCTTTGGGACTTTGGGATTTGGCGGTTTGCGCATCAGCACACTCCAATTCCCCCAAACGCCGAACTCCTGAATCAAGCTGATCCATCCTTGATCAAATCTAACGGTGAACACTCCCCCCTCAGATCTACGGTGTAGATTCTCTTCGAGACATCGAAACTCTGGGGTTCGGCCCCTCTTGCTCTGATAACCCATAAATTTCATCGAAGTTGCAAAGTACGAATGATTTGGAGGTTAAACTTCATTCACTTTTCTCCAGATCTGACGATTGTGAAGGATCTTCCTTCTCTCGAACATATCCTACGACCCAATCACTATGGATGTTGTGGTTTCTTTCTCTGTAGCCATTTCTTAAAACGTTATACCTCCTATAGTTCCTAACATAGTCCAAGTGTTCTCTCAATGCCTTTTTGGCACTTTGCACATCAAAATTATCTAGACCTTTTCTCTTAATTGCTCGCTCATGGCCCATCCAGGTTCTGTGTAGAAACCATGGGTTCTGAACTTGAATTTTTTCCATTTCAACAACAATTCTTTTCCAAAAAAATTTCTTCAACTTCCACTAACATGGCCCATCCAGGCTCAGTGTTGAAACCATGGCTTTGATACCATTTTGTAACGTCCCCAGCCACCAACAGGCCGGGCAATGTCACTTCCTGGACGTCTCTCCTTGCTCCGATACCAAATTGTGACATCCCCGGCCTTAAACCAACAGGCCAGGCCATGCTACAAAATAACTTTCATTCTTTGATACCGTATATATTTACATATATATCTATCTAATGCAAATTAAACAACTATATCATTCTGTTCATGCCACATATTCATGCGGAAATAACATTAAAACATACATGCATTATACACAGACAATTCTAACAACATTATAAATTAATTTCAAGATACACATCATACAAAGAACATAAATTTGGTACTTATATTGTAATAGACAACCACCAATTGCGTGCAGACCTCCCATGAACCTCCCAGCCTTAGACCATGCTGCTCATCATGCTCAGTAGTGGGTCATCGCCGAGCTAGGACTAGACTCCACCGGGCAAGGGATTCCTAGGCTTGGCAAGGAAAACAAGAAAGTCACACATATCAATAGGGAGGATTTTCCCCCAGGATCCATCTCACACTAACAACCTACAACCTCTCATTCCCCACATGCTTGTCGTACCCCAAGAAGTGTGCCCCTTCTTTGTTCAACATTCCTTCGACTGCCCCACATCCCTTCCAGGGCTTTAGCAATAGGTCAGATATGGATTCTCAAAGCAATATAGATATCGTTGGGCTCCCTATGGGAAAATCGCTTCCTCAACAACCTCTCTCACCTGGAGAGATTTGCTTACAGGCCTGACAACTTGCTTCTTTAGTCCAACTCCTAAGTCAATTTGAGTAAGGGTGAAGGCAACATTGAAGCTCAGTATGGAACCGATGATGGTAGCAAGCCACACTCAGTCAAGGAACTGTGTTGGAAACAACAACAAACCATTAAGTCATGATACGACTCAGGAAAAGTATAGGTGTGCAATGCTTCAAAATAAAGGTATGGGGTAGCTCAACGGTGTCTGTAGGTTCTATAGGTGCGTGAATGATACAAGGGTCGACGATGAAGCAATGACTTAGTGTGTGAATCCGTGGGTGAATGCAGGCTTACGAGAATCATGAGGGTCACGAGAAGGGCGAGGGACGTGAAGGTGCGACAATCGTGAGAATGGTGAGAGAATCCCCAACGAGATGGCTTTCCCAGCTATAATATGGATGCGCCTAGGTTGACGCATGTCTTCCTGAAGCTGCATGAGCTTCACTTAACACTCGTTCCCTTTCCCCAGGAACTTAGGACAACACGGTTAAGTCAAACCTTAGCCTCTAGGAAATAATAATATAATGTTATTCCTTCAGAGGTAAACCCTCTAGCTTAGCCCCTATCCCTAGAAACTTATCCCCTTCCCTACCTAGAGGAGATTAGTCCGCCATAACTCTTTCTTCTTGGTCAGTCTACATGAAACAGTGTAATTTTATTAATGATGTGTGTATTTACATATACAAAAATCAGGCTCATTGGCCTTAAGCATCTAGGCTCTCTGTCCTAATAAACATATAAGTCTTCCAACTTATAACACTTGGCTCAGGAGCCTAAAAAAATAATTACAATTTAGCAGGGGCTCGACCTTGGGGTGTTACAGGTTCCATCTGAAAATCTCCTTTATTTTCCACCTAGATCACAGTCCGATCAATTATGTGGTTAGGGTTAGGCACATATTCTTTAATAAGGACACATGCAATACATTATGCATTCTCATGCATACATGAGAATATAGAATGTATGCAAATGGGAATATCTTTTCTAAGATCTCAAAAGGCCCACAATATCTTTCTCCCGACTTTGGGTAGTAACCCAATCTTAGCGAACTTCTTTTTGCTTTCAATTTTAGAAATACATGTTCACCCACTTTAACATCTATGAAAACCCTATTCTTTTCTGCATAACTTTTCTTCCTATCTTGGGAAGCCTCTAAATTCTGCTTGATCTTTGTCATCTATTCTTCCATGTCCTTCAACAAATATAGCCCAATAACAACTTTGTCTGCTCGTTTATCCCAGTTCCCTGGTGTGTTACACTTCCTGGAATATAATGCTTCGAATGGGCTCATTTTTAATGAGGCATGATACCCATTATTGTAAGCAAATTTAACTAAGTGGATACAGTCTTCCCACTTTGATGGTTGGTCCATCACATACATTATGAGCATGTTTTCGATTATTCTGTTGTCCTCTCTGTTTTCTCATCAAATTCTGGGTGATACACTATACTGAGATTTAAATTTGTCCCAAATCCTTTGAATAAACCCTTCCAAAAATTGGATTTAAACTTTGGATATCTTTCTCAAACGATTTCCTTGGGCACACCATGTAGCCTAGCAAATGATTTCATGTATATCTCTACAATATTTGTTTCCTTGTGTGTAGTTTTCATTGGAATAAAATGTGCATCCTTAGTTAATTTATCCACCACTACCATGATGGAATCGTGCCGCTTCATTGTTTTGGGAAAATTAGTAATAACATCAACTGTGGCTACCTCCCATTTCCATTCAGGAATGGGA
Source organism: Picea engelmannii (assembly GCA_009831015.1). Taxonomy (NCBI): domain Eukaryota; kingdom Viridiplantae; phylum Streptophyta; class Pinopsida; order Pinales; family Pinaceae; genus Picea; species Picea engelmannii. The sequence goes on along the minus strand of ML817644.1, from coordinate 49,707 downwards.
AATGGTTGTATCATTCTAGTTGGATGTCTATGCTCAGCCTTTACCGTTTGACATTCTATCCAATTGGTGATATAATTATCCACTTCTTTAGTCACTCCGAGCCAAAAGTATTGGCTCCTTACAATGACAATAGATTTTTGATATCCTAGGTGCCCAACATATGGCACACTGTGCATTTCTATCAGCCCTATATTTTTCAACTTTTTGGAATTAGACACATATATGTTTCCTCTGTACATGAGGATCCCATCCTCTTGTAGCTCATAATATTTAAATTTCTTTTGTAAATTTCCTTGCTGTAATGTTTCTTTTATTGTAAGATAGTCAGGATCTAAATTTACTGCTTCTAAAATTTATCTTTCAGATTGGTCCTGTACATGACGATGGCTTGATCCAAATTTATGCAGGAACGCAAAAAAATACACAAATAACCATGAATACAAATATGCAGTGGAAATAACACTTCATTTCATTAATATCAAAGAACTGAAATTTGTTTACAGACATAATAGAAATAAACTAGCTAGGGCGCTGGTAGATTATCTCTGAGAAGAGATGTGGTGGCTACATGCCTCTGAACTCTGTGTTACAATGAGGATCAAAGGCCTATATATTATTGATAAAAAATGGAAACCCTAAACATCCAAAAACCTAACCCTAGGAGATGAAACGCCAGAATATGTGCCCCGTCGAGGTAAATTGGTACATCAATTTCCCGGGGTCGTAACTTTGGCATACTATATCCGTTTGATGCACATGATACATCGTTAGAAATATCTATCTGAGGAATACAAATTTTGACATCAAATATCATGGCCTAGAGAAGTTAAGTATTCATCGATCGGTTGATTCCCAAAAAATGTCGTTTCGGGCCTCAAAACGAATCCAGAAGTTCATGACCCGAAAAACTGCCAAAAATAGTAAATTGTGCTACAATTAAGGAAACTGAAAAACTGAAAGAAACAATGGTGGGGGTCTAAGTGGAATAGGAGGGTGGGTACCAATATCCACCTGGATCATTCCTTCCCCCTTAGGAAGCAATGGTCCCCATTGTGTTGATTTCCTCCATGAGATGAGGAAACTTCTGCTGAACTTGGTCCCTGGTGCACTTGCCTCGGTGAAGGAGTTGGTTTGCTTTGAGAACTCGATATATCTAGATCCTCTGCTGGTGGGTGTTCTTGATCTGTGTGTCCATAATCCGATCAGTTGTGGCTTGTTCCATGCAGTTTGGGTTTAACTCTGTTGGTGTGAGTTGTTCTGCCATGTCTGATGTGTCCAGTAGAGGTGGAAAGTAAGGCCGAAGGCAGTCCACATTGAACACTCGGTGCAGAAAAAGGAATGGTGGAATACCGAGCTCGAAGGCATTGTCCCCTACAACCTTGGTGATGGTGTATGGCCCATATCGGAGTAGGCGAAGCTTGCAGTGGGGTCCAGCGAGGCGCTCCTTCCGCAAATGTAGCCACACTTTGTCTCCCACTTGGAAGTTGTGTTGCACCCGATGCTGATCATGTCGCTTCTTGTACTTAGCATTGGATCTGTCCAATATTTCATGAAACTGTTGGAAAATGTGTTGAATGTGCTCAATTAAGCTATTCTCCTTGGAAACTTCAGACTGGACATGAGCCGAATCAACCTGAGTAGCTGCAAATGGTATGGCTACATCAATCAAACATAGTGGCTGGAATCCCAAGCCCACCTGAAAGGGGCTATGGTTGGTTGAGCTATGGAGGGCTTGATTATAGCTATGGTGTACATAGGGGAGGATCTCATCCTATATTCGTGGATGCTTTAAGTTGTACATGCACAAAATGTGTATGATCATCCTGTTGACGACCTCTATCTGGCCATCAGTTTGGGGATGGAAAGTTGTGGACTTGGTGAGCTTGGTGTCCAACATTGAATAGAGGCTGGACCAAAATGCACTGAGGAACCTGCTGTCCCGATCTGAGATGATAGACTATGGGATCCCAAAGTGTACCCACACTTGTTCAAAGAAGAGTTTAGCAGTGGCTTCTGCTTTGATATTCTTCTTGCAGGTCGCCATAATGGCCATCTTCGAGAATATGTTGACGACCACGAAAACACAATCATTTCCATGCTTAGTAGAAGGAAGGCCCGACATGTAATCCATGGAGATGGATTCCCAAGGTCGAATAGGGGTAGGCAACAAAGTATAGAGGCCTTGCTTCTTGATGGTCGGTTTGGCAATGATGCAGGCAATGCAGGATTTGATGTACTTCTCAACATCATGTCGAAGGCTTCACCAATAGAAATACTTCTACAGTACTTCCATTGTTTTATCGACCCAGAAATTCCTAGCGACCAGACTATAGTTCGCTTCCCAAATCATCTTGGTATGCTAGCTTGAAGGAACACAAATGTGTCCCAAGTGACATAGTAATGCATCCTGGAGGTGAAAATTTGGAAGTCGGTTACCCTCCAAAAGCATCTTGTATGTGTGGCCGAAATCTGGATCACTTTTGTAGAGAAGCAGCCAATCAGAAATCCTGTTCCAATAGGAGTTGAGCACGGTGGTTATCGCCATGATTGGTGGTCGGCTGAGGTAGTCTGCAACATTATTGGTGCTGCCCTTCTTATACTTGATTTTCAAATGAAACTGTTGTAGATATGTGGACCACTTCTGATGGCGATCATTCTACAACTTCCCTTGTGTCTGTATGAACTGCAAGGGTCGGTGGTCTATGTGGATGATCGTTTCCTTCCCCAAAATGTAATGCTTCCACTGTCGCCAAGCTTGCACAATGGAATACATTTCTTTGTCATAAGTGGGATAATTTTGGACTGTGTTGGACAATGTCACACTGTGATATGCCACTGGATGTCCTTGTTGAGTAAGAACTACCCCAATAGCATAGTTAGAGGCATCCGTCCTGATCTCAAATGGTTGTTGCAAGTCTGGTAATGTGAGCACTAGGGAAAAACAAAGGTGATGTTCCAATTCTACGAAGGCCTTCTGTTGAGATTATGACCAAAATAATTTTGCTTTATCTCCTCCCTTGGTGACTTGATTCAAGGGCCAAGTGATATGAGATAATCCAAACATGAACCTGCAATAGAAATTAGGAAGACCCAGAAAGCTGTGAAGCTCCGTTAGAGTGGTTGGGGCTAGCCAATCCCAGATGACTTGGATCTTGGTTGGATCCACATGCACCCCATGCTCATCAATAATGTATCCCAGATAATGAACTTGGGTCATGCCAAAAGTGCACTTCTCCAAATTAGCACACAACTTGTGTTTCCGTAGTGTTTGGAGGACCTGTCGGATGTGGTGGAGGTGCTCTTCCCAAGTCTCGCTGAAGATCAAGATGACATCCAAGTACACTAATACAAATGAGTTGGTGAATGGCCGCAAGATGTCATCCATCAACCTCATGAAGTTTGCGGGAGCATTCGTCAACCTGAAAGGCATGACCATCCATTCTAAAAGGCCCTCCTTGTATTTGAAGACAATCTTCCACACATCGAACGGTTCGATTGGTACCTGATGATACCCAGACTTCAAGTTGATCTTGCTGAAATATTTCACCTCTTTGAGTTGGTCCATAAGGTCATCAATCCGTGGGATCGGGTACCTATTCTGGACAGTGATCTTGTTCAGCGCCCGATAGTCAATACAAAGTCTCCAAGTCCCATCCTTCTTCTACACCAACATGATCAGGCTCCCATAGGACGATGAACTTGGTGGGATGTGACCTTTCTGGAACAACTCCTAAATCTATCTCTTGATTTCATCGTTCTCCAAAACAGAGCACTGATAGATTGTTCCATTGGGCAGTGACTCACCTAGGGTCCGATCGATGGGGTGCTTGACCTAACAATGCAGAGGCACCCCTGCGGGTGAGGTGAAGATGTCCCGATACTCCTCCAAAACCTTATCCATTTGTTGTTGTCATGCAGAGGATTCCTGTCTGGAGGTCATGGCCACAATATTCTTCTTTCCCTAAGGGTGGATCATCAGGAAATAATTCCAAGTGGGTATGGCCAAGAACAGAGAGGGTTCTTCCTCGTCCTTTTTCTCATAGTAAGTTTCCCACCAGTCCTTGACATGGGGGGCGACTTTGAGCAGTGAAAAAATAATCTTCTCTCGGTTGGAAAAGTCATGAACTGAGAAATATACTTCTAAGAGATTCAACCATCTATCTACAACATCTGCATCTATTTGGCCATCAAATATGGGAATGTCAAAGTTTACTTCTACTTTAAAAGGGGTTGCGCCTCCAGAGTGGCTGCTGGATGCAGATGCGCTGCCAGTGGGAAATCGTTGAAGGATCTGGGTGAAGTTATCCATCATCGCATTCCTTTATTTTTCAAGGGCCTCCTCGAGCAATATTTTGATAGGATCTCCTGCTCCCTTATCTTTCTTTCCGTTCCCCATGGGTGACCGTCGGGTTTTGCGAGGCTAATCTTGCAAAGGTTCAACCAGATCGAGCCCTAACTCCTTATACCTTAACCTCGTTGTGGACATGCAAAGAAGGATCGAGAAAGAGCAGATTGCTTTGATACCACTGATTCGAATTTATGTAGGAACGTAACCGAATACACAAATAACCATGAATACAAAGATGCAGTGGAAATAACACTTCATTTCATTAATACCAAAGAACTGAAATTTGTTTACAGATAGAATAGAAATAAACTATCTAGGGCACTGGTAGCTTATCTATGAGAAGATATGTGGCGGCTACAGGCCTTAGAACTCTATCTTACAATGAGGCTCGAAGGCCTATATATTATTGAGAAACAATGGAAACCCTAAACATCCAAAAACCTAACTCTAGGAGATGAAACACCAAAATATGGGCTCCGTCGGGGTAAATTGGTACATCAATTTCCCATGGTCGTAACTTTGGCATACTATCTCTGTTTGACGCATATGATAAATCATTAGAAAGATCTATCCGAGGAATACAACTGCTGACAACAAATATCATGGTTCAGAACGGACTAATATTTGTCGATTGGTTGATTCCCAAAAAACGTCGTTTAGGGCCTCAAAACGGCTCTGGAAGTTCAAGACCTGAAAAACTGCCAAAAATAGTAAATTGTGCTACAATTAAGGAAACGAAAAAACTGAAAGAAACAATGGTGGGGGTCAAAGTGGAATAGGTGGGTGGCTACCAATATCCACCTGGATCAATGCTACTCTAAATCCTTTCTTGTCCAATGCTGAAATTGAGAGAAGATTCTTCTTTAATCCTGGAACATAGAGAACTTTCTTCATCTTCATTGGCTTTCTTGATTTTAACTTGCAGGAAGCTTATCCAACACCTTTGATTGGATATTGATAGTCATCACCCAATTTTACCTTGTGAGGTGAATCTTTATGAATAAGTTTAGATAAGGAGTCTTCATAGACTTTCATCTTCTTGGAAGCACCATTGTCTATCAACCAAGTGTCACTTCCATGAGTAACAGTACCTGTGAGGGATGATATAAGAACATAATCCTCATCACTTGATTCATCTTGCTTTGCAACCTTCTTGGGAGGCTTATCATCTTCAGTCGTGTGAGCTTGACACCTCTTACTTCCTTTCTTATTCTTAATTTCCACAATGAGGGGGAAATCCCTAACAAATTGTCCCAATTCTTGACAAGAGTAACATCTGATATTTGAGTTATCTCTTTGACCCATATTAAACTTATTAGTTAAATAATTCTCCTTCTTATTCTTTCCTTTCCTCGTGTGGGAAACTAGGGCTTGATCTTCATCTGCCATCTTTTCTTCTCTTGCAGTTGTCCTAGCTTCTTCCTGGTTACATTCTTCCTAAAGCCTACTGAACTTGGGAATATTATTTATTGAACAAATTCCTTCGATGAATGCATCCCATGACCTTGGGAGGCCATTCAAGGTGGTCATCACCATCTCTTATTCTTCTATTGAGTCACCAATGGATTCTATTTTCTCCTTGATTTGATTCACTCTTGAGAAGTAGGAATGAATGGTTTCTGAGTTATGCATTTTCACATTCTTAGATTTATGTTGCTTCCCTCAAACAGATGATTTAAGGTGTCCATCATTTGATTTGGATAAGATAACGATGATACATGATGGATAAGGTGGTCCTTAATGGAGTCTGCAATAATCATTTTTTCTCTCACCATGTCCTTCTTATATTTTGTCTTAGCTTCATCTCCTTGAGGTTCTTGAACCTCTTCTATAATGAACTTATCCAATTCATATTCTTCAAGAAGGAGGGTTACTCTATACTTCCAGGCCCTTAAGTTATCAATTCCATCTATATTCTCATCGATCTTTGTTCCAGTAGTCATCCTGTCTGGGACCACACAAACATATGACCAAAATTTAAAGAATGAAATTACCAATAGGTGTGCTCTGCTAAGGAGAGATACTTGGTGGTATTGCTTTGTAAAAATTCCCTAGAAACTGGAAAAATGTCAACCTTAGGGTTTGGGTGAAACTCTAACTGTATCAGCTGCAAATTGGAAAACTGGTCCACTGGAAAAGTGTGTTATGCTAGGGCAAACCTTATGATGGTCTTGGTTTGTTTGGAAACTGTCTCTAGATTGAAAACAACTCCCTTTTATACTTCTATATCTGCAACTGGCTTCTATTCAGGCCTGCTTTGATACCATGATAGAATTTTATATTTTCTAGTTACACAATTATAATTACTTAATCCAATAGCAACTGTAGTAGGATCTCTGAAAGATAGACAATCACATATACAATAGAACACAAAGATTATCTTGGGAAACTCTCGTGGGGGATAAAACCTAGCAACCAAAATCCTCAATATATATTCCTTCAACCAATACAATGATGCACTATAGCTCTCCAAGAAATACCAAGACCAAAATACCAAAAGAATGAGTCTCCAAGACTTGTGCGCTAGACCTTCTTATGCGCTCCAAGATGCACAAGAGAAGTGTGTGAGTGTGTGTCCAATTGAGATGAACCTATCCTCTATTTATACACAACAATGTCTCTTGAAGAGACACGACTCTTTACCTAACTAACCCATAAAACAGGGCCGACTAGCCACAATGGGGATTTTTACAATTATAAGTCAAATACCAATAATATGATAATTGTTGTTGAGTTGAATTGTACAGTATAATTATAATAACCTTTTAAAGGTTTGACTAAAATAAATATACGGGAATATCTTTCGTATTTACACCAAAAATATTAACACAACCAATAGACAAGTAGAGGTAGGTAGGAATTTGCATCCATTGTACATACCATTGCATTTCATATTAGTATAGTTGTAGTTGCATTTGCATATTATTTTGTCTCACTTGTATATATGTGTGTTAATAACCATGTTTTATACTAGAGATCCTTTTATTTTTTTTATTTTATCATATATGGATAAGGGGTGATATCACCACCCTACGGATTACTAATGTCTTTTGTTGATATTTAGCAGGCACATGTCATACCAGAGATGTTAAGGTTCTCATGCGCTCTATGGTGAGCACATGTCCCCAAGTTGGAGCCAGATGTTATCCCCTATCCTAGGGATAACTAAGGAGATCATGTCTTGAGGCCCACAGGTCCTAGACATGGAGTGTCGAGATCCATATGAATTAAGCATGACCTCGGAGGGCCCCTCTTTTCTTCAGTGCAGTCCACACATCACCAACAACAATATCCATCACACTAGCCTAGTCCTGAAGTAGAAATGAGTCTTGCTCCATGAGGTAATGAGTCCAGGTATCATGGTATGTATCACTCTGTTTTTTGAAGCACTTGAACATGTTGTATTTAATCCTTCTTCATTTCATGACATTTTCTTGGAAATTATGCTCATTTCCTTGTTCAAACCTGGAAGGGTGACACAGTGCCCTAGTAAATTGGTTTCCTTTTAGGATGGGTTTATACTGGGTGGATATTTGAAGATTCATCGTCTGTTCCCTCCATACTTACCACTTTCCATCTTTATTCCTTCCATCTCCCCTTTCCTTTTTGGGCATTAGGATTGGCTACACTAGGAAGGGTTGTACCTTAGCTCATGGGAAGAAGGGGTTAAAGGCCCAGAGGGTAAAAGTAGTTTTCAAGAGTTAGAAGCCAATTTTGAAACCTTAGATATGCCTCACCCAAGGATCCCTGAGAAAGCAGTGAAAATATTCTCAGTAAGAAAAGGGGACCCACAAGATCACATAAACACTCATGGTACTAGTTGATGGATAGGAGGTCTCATCACGAGCTGAACTATTATTACCATGGGCATGTAGCGGTATGACATTACCACCTATGTGGTCACCAAACCAAGGTAGTGGCTCTTGGTGGCATAGCCAAGAGAAAGGGGGTCTCATTACGATCCAACCTTATCATTTCCATGAAATGTTTGTGGATAACACTATCACGTCTGGTCATCAATCCAGGACAATGTCCCTCAACTATTCCCTTGTAGCACAAGAGAAAAATATCAAAAGAAATAAAAATAAAGATAAGAATAAATGGAAATGAATGGGCTAGGAAAGAATTGCATCCATGACAAGGTGCAACTCACCCTCCACAAAGGCATTCACAAGTAAGACTCTACATTTCCATGTTATCACATGCACCCCATGCCCAAATATTTACCCCATGCCACCTCATACACTTGCAAGACTTGGACTAGAATCCACCGGGGAAACACCCCAAACTTAAGAGGGATTAGCCCAATAGGACACCTTGAGACCCTCTCTAAACTCAACTTGTCAAATTGCATAACGTCTTTGAGCATTTGTTTGGGGTTAAGGGGGGTTTGATGCACATGTTTGGGTAATTTAATTATTAGATGTGATTTACATGCTATGATCCTTGTGACTTATGAACCCCTGGAGGGCATACTTGTTTTTTTTGCAGGACCTTTCCCGGTGGACAAGTACACACGAGGGAATGATTAGCTTGTACCATCATGAGGGCTCAAATCCCATATATGGACGTTGAGACCCCAGGCTTTGGGAAAGACAGTGACGACTAGTTTGGACAGTGAACGAAGAGGATGTTGCCTTTGGAGGCACCCTGGTAGGCCTAGATAATGAGGGGCCACCCTTCCCCACTTGGACGTTGGCTTTTGATACCTTGGACGTCACCCTAGTAGCCCCATGATGTCACCTAGGGCTAGGGTTTGACATTGGGAGATGTTGGGTTGTAGTTTTGGCACGTGTGGCATGGAGGAGGGCCTTTGGAGGCCCAATGTTTTTCTAGATGACCTCAACGTCTCATGGAGGATTCCTAACATCACCCTAGAAAGGACGACATCACCCTCTTTAGGGTTTTAATTTTGAATTTTAAGAGCAAATTGACATGTAGGCTTTATTTTATGAAAAGAAACAACTTTTGGATTAATTATCACAAACAAGTGGTGGACCGAAATTTTCACCCTCTTTAAGGGTTATTGGTTGAAATAACTAGTGCTCATCTCTTGGGGAAGCTTTATGGTGGAGTATCTTGGCATTTTTCATGGTGGAATGGTATTCAACTAGGGTTTGACTTGATTATTCTTGGTGAAGTATAAAATATGATTTTTTTATTCATGTAATGAATGTTTGTGGTAAAATTTACTTGTTTCATGTCTAAGATTATGAAATTGCTTGTTTAAACCCTAGGGGAGAAACAACAAATGAATCTTTTTCCCTATAACTCTTCTACTAGCTTGAATTTTCGAACCATACATTGTTTTGGAAGTGATTACTAGATCCCTAAAGTGTTATCTCTCTAGTAAATTCACTCTAATTACCAATTATATTTTCTAAAATAAGTCTAAGAAAGGAAGGTACTCTAGGGCCTAGAAGTGCCTACTCTCTAGCAAGACCTCTCTTCAGGATTTAGATGCTTGAGGCCTTGAACTGCCAACACTTCTTGCATCTACCTCTTTCCTTAGACAAGTATTATCACTGCTTTATTTCCCAAGTGATATTGTTGTTGTTATTTGACTCCATTAGCCCATAAAGGCACTAATTTCTATAATCTTGTGGATGAATGAGATCAAAACAAACTTTCAAACTTTCTTTCTTGAAGCTCTCACTGACACTAACACTAATCTAGATTAGAAACACTAACAACCACACTGTTGTTGCTACCATAATCATTGCTATAGCTATCATTTGCAACTTATATCAACATACTAACCTCCAAAACTTACCCATAAATTTGCACTAGCCTAGGTGTTATCACCCCAAGGCTCTAGTCTTCCCTTTTCTATCATTATAAGTGCAAAAGTCAGAAGTTGTTGAAGGTTGTTGCTGCTGTTGTAACCAATGTTACAACCATCATTCAACCCCTAAAAACCCTTAAACTGTCCATAATACCACCCAATACTTGTACTAGGAAAGCTACTATCAATATAGGCTAAAGTGTTTGTTTAATTGCCTAACTTAAGTACTTTTATGAAGTGGTTTTGTTGTTGTCATCATTACTTATTTTACTATTTTTACAAGTGTTTTGACAGCCCATTCAAGTCACTTATTGACTTGTTTTAATATTGAAATTGTAAGTGACAAAGTCCTATCAAATTGCAAAGTCTTTATATAATTTTTTGTCATCATAACTTGCAATTTCTGGACATATTGTTGTTGCAATACATTTTATATTTTGTCTATACATAAGAGTGTTTTAGTAGCATATTTCTATCTTGAAGTCACTAATTTGAAACATTGATACCATTGGTTATTGCTAACGTTTCTTGTTTCATTGGTAAAGGGAAGGTACCATTCACCTTAAGCTTTCTCCTTGACTCTTTAAACCACACCAAGTGAATTCTTTCCTTGAGTGACCTAGAGAGAGGGGTGGGTTTTTACCCTTCATCAACCAACTAGGTCTTGGGATGTCTCCCTTGGAGTGAGTATTTTCTCCTCCTAAATAGAAAGAGGTATCCTATTGGGGTGGCAGTGATAGGACTACCTCCGTGTTATGTGAATCTAGGCCTACTTTCCTTTAGGCTTTGGGAAAGTATAGATCGTGTGATAACAAGACCCACTACCTATGTTCACAGATAAGACTCAAGAGAAAGCACTAGAAGAAATAATGAAGGACAAATATGACACACACAGAGCAACGTACAGATATGACGCCGCAAGCATCAATGATGATTATGTCAGATTTGTGATGCAGGTGTTGGCTTGCAAGTTACTCAGTAAATGTTGCAGAGATCAGGTGTTAGTGGGAGTAATAGCAGTAGTAGAGAAGTGTGCAGCAGGAGTACATATGAACTAGGTGACATTTTTGGTGAATCATTTTTTAACTGATTGGAGGGAAGCACAAGATAAAGGTAACAAGTTTCACTATGTTTGGTTATTGATTTCGATTGCATTAGTTGATTAGAGGGTGTTGGAAGAAGTCGAGTTCCTGGAAGGTATGTAGTCACCATGTATGGCATCAATGTATGTTTCGTTGCGGCATACCGCACACAAGAACATGAAAATGGACAACAATATCATGTTCTATATCTATAAGGAGACAATACAACAATGTATTAAGGAAACAACATGCATAATACCTTAGATAATTGAAGCTTATAAAGAAGTTTTGTGATTCAAAGTCGTACCACACCACATGTACATCCAAGAAAAGAGGGATCCAAATCAACAATGGTTGACGACTAAATATAGGTTGATAGAACATGATATCAGTTTGATTGTAAATGATTGGGAAGCAGAGTGGAAAACCCCAGTGTAAAAAACAGCACAACATGAGACACAACCTCGAGAAAAGGATAAAGAGGAAGAATAGGAACAATAAGAACAAGGGAATGGTGCAGGTGACAGTAGGGAAAAAACACCACCCACAAGGGGAGAAGAGAAAAGAGCATCCTAAGGAGCGATCAGTGCATAAACACAAGAAGAGGAAATCCTCAAAGGAAGCATCTATCCAGGACTTAACATAAGATGACTTAGAGAATATTAGAGATCAGGTAAAAGAGTTCACTAAAGAAGCATTTCAGGGAGTTGCATAGAAACGAGAGGAAATGCACATGAATGTGCAAGCGTAGATTGCTACACTGTGTCAGATTTTGGAGCTGACCAAGATAGCACCAATCTGAATGACAGAATAAGAACAGACAAAGAGCACAATGAAGGCAACAAAGTCACAATCGACGACATATCAACCACCATCAACATCAGTAGAGTGCCAAATCATGAAGATATCAGTAGGCGTGATAGATTTCCCCACGACATAAATGCAGGAGTGTGTGCAAACCTTAACCCATATTGACTTAGTGTTGTCACAATTACCATCAAACGTGCTACATAGATTGCAGAAAAGTGTCACACAAGAGATCCAGTTGTGCACAGAATCGACCGTTATGGAATTGGTCAAAGTGACTGTAGAAAATGATGCACTACACACATAATATAGTAAAGTCATGCTAGAATGGGATGAGGCCACACAGATAACAAAAAGGTTGAAATGTGTAGTAAAAGAGGTATACAAAAATATCCCATAGAGGTAATGGAAGAAGATACTCCTTTGGAAGAGAAAGCGAAAAATATAATCGAAGCCATTTAGGGCTTCCACGCAAAGATAATCAACTTGTAAGCTCACACAACATCAAGTACCCCACCAAAATAAAGGGAGCAACATGAGAAGACAACCATGACCACTATGGAGAGCACTAGGAGTTTGGATGAGGAATGCGCAAAGTTATATGAAGAGAGTACACAAGTGTGGATTTAGTTTTTGGAGAATGAAGAGTTACAAGCAATAGGACAGAAGTTACAGACTACGCAGGAGAAGGCACAAAATTTCAAAGAAACAATGAGCACTATGCCACCAAGAACGAATGAATGCAATAGTTGAGAATAGGCAGTTGCACTGTGAGATAAACCAGTTGAGAGATGTGTTAGAAAAGTGGGTGTGCTCGTTTAACCATAGACAATATAACAATATTGTCACCCAACCATAGGCACAAATTCCACCCCCGAGCACCTTAACCTTGACAGAGAGAAGAATTCCGGAATCAAATCAATAGACAACCAAGGTTAATGCACCAAGAAAAGATAACGAAGATTGATAAAAAATTCCAACCCAGAAATAATGAAATTTCAAGTTGTAGTAGCTGCAGTTGCAACTACTCTCCAGACTAGCGCACCACTAAATTTCTGCAGTTGCGAGATTTGTGTTCTAAATGAGCTATGGCTTCCTCTATTTATACTACTCCTCCTTAGTTGTCTGGGCCGACTTCTCATTCTGGAGGCTAAAAACTCAATATTAAATATTTTCTTTAGTCGACTTGTCTTCTAGAGTTATGTCCAATGCTTTAGGGTTTCTTCTTTCTTCCTGGAATATTCTAGTCTCCTCAATGGTTACAAGTGGAGGTTAATACCTCCTGCATCTACCATAATATCAACACTCCCTCCTAGATAGGGAGGTATAAAATAAAATGGTATTGAGCACAAAGAGACCATTCAACCGATAGCATCATCATCATTGTCCAACTATATAGTCCCCATGGCAATTAGAACAATGCCATCCAATAGAACACAATTGTGCATATTCATAATAGTATACAACTACTATCCAAAGATATAAAATCTCTATAACAATCATATCATCTGATATCAATGTGCATAAACAATATCATGATACAAATTGAGTCATTTGGGCCATTATTCCACTCACATCTGTGAGATCTGGAAGATCATTTTCCCTCAAAAAGTAGAACTTCATCCATCGGTTATCTGGACTATTCTTCTCAAGCATAGAAGAGTAAATATCCCTAATTTCTGAGCCTGGACCATTCACCTAACTTGGCCATTCCTCTGACACTAATCATAGTGCAACCTTAAGAGAATGAGTCTACCCTAGGGAATGCATGTCCCTGATTGTTGAAACTGGACCATTTACCTAACTAGGCCATTCCTCTAGCACTAATCATAGTGAAACCTAGATATATTGAGTCTTCCCTAGGGAATGACTGTTCGGACCATTTCCCAAGGAAATGATTGTCCTACACCAACCTCCAAAATGGAACATTCTTTGAAACTGCTCACAACTGTGAACTGCGAAAGAATGACTGCCCAGGGAGGCAGACCATTCTACATGACCACTACTCAGAGTGACTGCCAAGAAGAATGAATGTACTAGACCATTCCC
>ML817644.1:20322-33315 GCA_009831015.1 Picea engelmannii | reverse complement strand
TTAGCCGGTGAGACAGACCCCTCTATCCACTAGAGTAACCACCCATAGTCGGTTGATTTTGCAAATAGTTGAAAATTTCGATTACCTTTGGCCAGTTTATGACTAGTAGGGTCGACAATACCCTGAAGTCCTGGACTTCTGGAGCTCCAAAGACAGAAGGGCTTAGCTCCCTTAGGCTTAGCATAGGCTTCATAGGTATTGGTCATATGGGTCCTTCTAAATTCTCGTGAGTTAAACACAAATCTTTTCATCATAAAGTTGTTAAGGACTTGGGCATGATATCGCGGTCGCACAATAAGGAGTCTGAAGAATATATCCTCTTTAGATCGATGGGGCCATATTGACGCAATGATTTCTATCTCGGCCCTCCTATAGGTTTATGTCCCATGACACTTCGATGGCTAAGCTGGGGCATATAGACAATCAATCAAAAGAATAAGTTCACAAGAAGATAAATGCATACACATAGCTTGATCAGTCAGAAGCATAAGTTCAAAAGAATATAAAACCATACACATAGCTTGATCATTCAATAAAAAAACCATTTATATATATATATATATAGGAATTCACCCATTATTTCATTTCAATGCACAAAGTATGAAAACACTTATCAAAACCAGAAGACGTGATGTGACTGCTGAAAAGGGTGTTTGTTTCCACCCAACCATAGGCTTAGTCACTCCTAACTGATTTACCATTGGCCACCCCTGAGCTAGACCACAATGCTCTGAGACATAATTCTTCCTTTTGGCTCAACAATAGTTAGGGACAAAGGTTATTCTCCTCCTCCCATAGGATCTTGGAAATGGGTCTTCTTTATACCAAGAAATGAGGTATGCCTGAGTACTTCCTCAGTCACTCATCAAACTCATTTATCAGCTTGGAATATAACCCTCCAAGCCACTCCCTGAGATCAAAACACGCTTGTTTTTCAGTTCTCCCTTGAACCCAAGAGCTTAGTCTCTCTCCCCTCTCTCCACCACACTTTCCTTTCTTTCCTTCCTCCACAATATTGTGTGTGGCCCGAATCCCCAATCCATCGTCAGGTCTGAAAGCCTTATGGATGGGTGATGTTGTAACCTAGGTCTGCATCCCCTGCCTCTCCTCTCTTTTTCCCTATGCCTTCATCAATTTTTCCTCTTCTGGTTGGTTAAGTCATTTTCCCATTACTGAGTGACTTGGTTCTTATTCGTTTCTTCCTGGTTTGTCTCTGTTCTGTTTTTCTTGAAAAGATTAAATATATGTTGGATTTGGTTCGAATTACTTGTCATCGTATTTTCCATTGATCCAGCTCACCACAGGTCGAGCAAGCCTTTTATATACGTAGGAAACACCCGTGGACAAACGCAACCATTCAGAATGGTCATTTTCGGGCTAGGATTTCCGAAATGAACAGGAAAATTTTTAACGATAAAGATTCACCAAGAAAATCATATCAACGATTGTCGCCCATTCAGGGGTGCAAAATCGTGCAGAGTTTAACACCAAGAGTCATCCAAAGACCCAAAGTCCCGAAGTAAATCTAGACCATCCATCAGAGGAGACATGTGGCGACAGATCATTCACTTCGAAGATTTTCCTCCCGGAGATTTTTCATGTTTCACATTTGAAACACCCGAAGCCCGAAAGTCCAAAGTGAATATGGACCGTTGATCCCAAGTCAACGAGAACCGTCGATCCTTGTAGCAGGTAAATATCACCCGAATCACAGATCGTCATCAGATTGACGATCACTCTTCCTTGCGGGGACATAAACTGCTCGAGTGTTAATTTTCCTAAGCGGTCCCGTAATTGTAAACACGGTGTTTTTGGAAGAATACGTGGTAGCTTATGGTGGATTGCGGACCCAAAGGTGATTTGGATCCAAACCACCCTCAACAGCTCTCGCAATAACGTGCTTGAATGAAATTAGATCACCGCATCACCTCCACGTCATCTCCCCTCATCCCACTCACTACTCTCGCTCCTCTCACCACCTGACACTTGTCCTTTGTTAACTCCCACACTGATCTCCATTGATGGTGGCCCACCTCTCCAGATCAACAGTCCTTGTTGCAACTCGGACCCCCCCCAACAATTATACCTTTAACGGTAGGGGGGGTCCAAGAAAGTAGTTTTCCCACTGCGGGCCCTACCTAATGTGGCAGATCCTTAGGAACTCGGACCCACCCCCTTTCTAATCCGCTTACCACCTACCCCCCCCTCCGAGTTCCTCCCAGGTTGTTTCTCAATACCGCCCCCTCTCGCCTTTCACCACATGTTCTCCACTCACTTCCCAACCTATCTACTCCTCCGCTCCCTACGTGCCACCTGTATCCTTCACTACACGTTGCCAACTCCATACTCTCGATACCTCCATCATATTCACACCTCCTCTCACTTTGACACATGTCTTCACACGTCATCTACCCTCGCATCTATTCATCCTGCATCCCAATTGGATGCTCGCCTCCATGTCTCCCTTTGTGCCCGATGGGCCGACAACCATTCCAGCGAAGCTATTTTATATTTACAGATGGTCTGACGAGGTTAATACAGAGTGTGCTTGGCTTTCGAAATCTCAGGCATAGACAGAGAGTTAAGTCTCAGTCACAGGTCTACGCAAATTGGTCTCAGAAACACTTCAACAAACTCTGCTCATGCAACTGGTTATCTCTAGTCGCCTCCAACATCTCACAGACATGTCGTCGTTTAACATATAGCTTTTCTCTGTCACTCTGAGGCCTAATTTTGGCCACTCAGTTCCTCTAGCACATGCATCATTTCTGTTGCAGAGACAGTAGTAGTTTTATTTGATTAAGTCCAACATTTTCCTAGATTAGATGCAAGAGTGGTCTTCTGTGTGTGATAAGAACCACTCTTGTTGATTAAGTCTAGTGTCTTAGTAAATTTAATTATTTTATTTATGAACAGTTCCCTAAATTTAGGACTCAGTCCCCTAAGGACGAGAGCCTCTGCAACTCTTTTAAATAGTTAGTTTTTGGATATTCTAAAGGTCATATTTTTTGAGGAAAGAATAGAAATACAATAGATTGGTTGGACCCGTTTTATGCATGGATTAAATCTCTCTACCTGGTGAACATACTCTTGATGACAGTGTTTCGTTAAACTCTTCATGTGTTTTCATTCTTATCTTGAATACAGCTTTTGATTTGTGCAACGTACATTTCATTTCCTTTCAGCTATTGTATGACTTATTTTTATTGATATGCAACCTGTCAAACAACTAATGCTTTGGTGAAGATTTATTTTCTACAACCTGTGGGAGTTATTGTGTTTTGATACATGTTTGATGTCTTGAAATGATATTTTAAGTATTTAACTTCTTGCAACAGATTATTCATTGAGTAGTTTGTTATTTCCCTCTGTTTTCTATTATTTCACTGGTTTGTCATTAGTGTTCCATTGGCCAAGGAGGGCCCTCATCCATGTCGTTCTTCCAACCCAACCTTTCCTTTGTCTTGATAGAATAACCCTCTAACCAACCAACAAAAATTTAAAATAAACAATCATTCTAAATTGATAGGTGGCCTAGATTTCCCCTTTATAACTCAGGTGCATACCTTAGAACCAACAGGTGCTATGCCCCATCCCTCATTAACTCTTGAGGAGGTTGTCCCACCTACCAACTTGACTGGTAATTCATTTATGCGTTAGAGGACTATTCTAGTCCTGAGAAATTAAATCCAGCAAGGTACTGGTTTGGTGGGGGTTATCTCAACCATTCCCGATTACCCTCACCATCTCTTTCATATCATCATTGGTATATCATGGCAAACCCCCCCTTTTAGCAACTATGCAACACTTATCCATTTTCTATTAATAAAATAAATTACATTCATTGATGTTTTATACAAAGGTTCATCAAATCAAACATTCACACATATCGAGTTTACCATAGTCTCTTGGCCAATATAGTTATATTTACAAACTGGGGGAAATAGGGGTGTTACAATCCCCTCCTCCTTAAAGGAACATCGTCCTCGATGTTCTATCTGTCAATGTGCTCTGTATATATAGAAGTAAATAAAAAGGGATATGCTTGTTTAATGGCATCCTCCATTTCCCACGTAGCCTCATCTGGGCCAAAGTGTTTCCATTGCACCTTGACCTGTGAAATGGTTCGGTTCCTGAGTGAGGTTTCCTTATTGTCTAGTATGAATTGAGGTTCTAGCAGGAATTCTCCCTCTGACTCCACCTGGATCATAGACCAGTCAATTATGTGATTAGAATCATGTACATATTTCTTCAATAATGAAACATGGTAAACATTATGTTCCTTCACTATGGGAGGGAGTGCTAGCCTATAGGCTACAGGTCCCACTCTATCCAAGATTTCAAAGGGTCAACAATACCGGGGTTCCATCTTGGTACAAGCTCTCATTCTCAAGGAACTCTTCTTGGGCCTAACTTTGAGATATACATGGTATCCTGTCTTGAACTCTCCAGGAGTCCTTTTTCTGTCGATGTAACTCTTCTGCCTATCCTGAGCAGTTTTCTTATTTTGTTTTATCTGAATAATTTGTTGTTCCATTTCTTTCAACATGTCGGGTCTGATTGTAATTCTATCCACTGGATTACTCCAGCTGATTGGAATCTTGCACTATCTACCATAGAGGGCTTCAAAAGGGCTCATCTTCAACGACTCTTGATAACCGTTGTTGTAGGCAAACTCTACCAATGGCAGATAGTCTTCCAAGTTCTTAGGCCGATGCATTACATGAATCCTTAACATGTCTTGTAATATTTGGTTCACTCTTTCTGTCTTTCCATCACTTTGAGGGTGATATGTTGTACTGAACAACAATTTAGTCTCAAAACCAACCATTAAGGATTTCCAAAAGCTTGAAGTAAATTTTGTGTCTCTGTCAGATATAATCTCCCTAAGCATGCCATGCAGTCTGAATATCTCCTTCATGAAGATGTTAGCAATATATATTGCCTTTCAAGTTGACTTGACAGAAACGAAGTGAGAAAACTTGCTCAATTTTTCCACCACTACCATGATGGAATCATTCTGCTTGGCCTATTTTGGTAATCCAGTGATGAAATCCATGGAGATGGTTTCCCATTTCCATTCTGGAATTGGTAGAGGCTGTAACAAGCCTACTGGGTGTCAGTGTTCTGCCTTAACTTGTTGGCATTATAGACACTTAGCTAGATAGTTAGCTATGTCCTTTTTCAATTTAGGCCAATAGAATTGTTTCCTAGTGGCCGAGATCATTTTTTGATAACCTGGATGACTAGTATATGGTCTCTTGTGTAGTTCATCAATTATGAACCTCTTCAAGTCATCACAACTTGGAATATACATTTTGTTTGTATAGGTCAACATGGCTTCATCAAACATCTGATGGCCTTCATACTTTAGCCTTGTGGGCTCTTGCTTTAGGTATGACATCATGGTCTTGAAAAATGCATATGTTTCTTGTGCATTCCTAAGTCTCTCCCTGACATTCGTTTCAAAGGTTCTTACCACTACCAGGTGAATCATTTTCACACTTTTGCTAAGGGCATCAACCACCCTATTTTCCTTTCCTTTAATGTGTTTGATTTCGAAATCAAACTCACTAAGGAGAGCCATCCACCTAGCTTGTCTAGCATTGAGTTTTGGCTAATCAAACAGGTGCCTCAACCCACAATGGCCTGTCATAAGTACAAATATCCTACCCAGGAGGTAATGCCTCCACATTTTTAAAGAATGTAATATGGCAACCAACTCTAGATCATGGGTCACATAATTGATTTCATGCTCATTCAATTTTATGGATTCGTAGAAAATTACATTCCCTTCTTACATAAGGACCCCTATGAGTCCTTCCTTACAGGCATCTGTACACACGAGGAATTCATTATCAAGGTTTGAAATATTTAGCATTGGTGCATGGGTTAAAAGGTATTTCAGTTCTTGAAATATTTCTTCACATTATTATGTCCAAGTGAATTTAACCCCCTTTTTCTGAAGGGAAATGATTGTTCAACCAATCTTGGAAAATCCTTTTATGAACCTTCTATAGTATCATGCTAAGCCCATAAAGGATATGATATCAGATACATCCTTTGGGGTAGGCCATTCCATGATATATCTGATCTTGTTAGGGTCTACTGCCACTCCTTCAGAAATAACATGGCCTATGTAATGGACTTGCTTCTAGAAAAATTCACACTTGCTAAACTTAGAGTAGAGTTGATGTTCTCTTAGTACTTTAAGCACTAATTTAAGGTGTTCTTCATGCTCCTCTCTATTCTTGGAGTAGATTAGGATATTATAATGAAAACCAATAAAAATATGTTTAGGAATTGGTTGAGTACATTATTCATCAAGCACATAAAAGCAGCGTGGGCATTGGTTAATCCAAATGGCACCACCACAAATTCATAGTGACCATATCTTGTCCTAAAGGTTGTTTTTTGGATGTCTTCATTTTTGAATCATAATTGATGGTATCCATACCTTAAGTCAATCTTTGAGAAAATGGAAGCACCCCTTAATTGGTCAAACAAGTCATCGATTCTTGGTAAGGGATACTTGTTATTTATGGTTGTCTTATTGAGTTGTCTATAGTCTATGCACAGTCAGAGCGTTCCATATTTCTTTTTCACAAACAAGGCAGGTGCTCCCTGTTAATATTATGGTAGCTGCGGGAGGTATTTACCTCCACGTGTAAACCTGACAAGAATAGAAGACTCTGAAAAGCAAGAGAAAACCCTAATGAGTTGGATAATAACCCTAGAAGTCTTGTCGGCTCAAGAAGATAATTTATATTAGGTTATTATCCTCCAAGAGAAGAATTCAGCCATAAATAATAATAATATACTGAACAGACATGTACCCAAAAGGAGAAGTTGGCCCCAACAAATCTGGCAGAACCACTATAAATACAGGGTGCTAATTCTCATTTGACACATCTCGGAATTGAAAAGAGCAACTGGTGTGCACTGTAGTTCCTAGTTTGGTGCGCACGTGTAGAGGAGAGCTGCAGGTACAACTGCTACAACAACCAGTTTCAGTGTTGGCTTGGACTATCTCTTGGCTAGGGTTTGGATTATCTGATCAGCTATTGTTGGTGCGCTATCCTTGGAGGAAGATGCACTACACCTTGTTTAGTTGTCTAGCCTAGGGTTTGCTTCTGGAGTAATTCTCAGTCAAGGTTAAGGTGCTCGGAGGTTGGCTTCGGCCTATGGTTGGGTGACAAGGGTATTGTCAATGGTAAAACGAGCACACAATCTTCTATATTCTAACAGGTTATGGGCCCACACCTCCTTCATTTAGTATAAACGCTGGAAGGAAACATAGCCGCTAGGATATTGAGCTCGCTGAGGAACTGCCGCTAGGGTTACTAGCAGAAGCAACTTCCAAGACACTGTCGCTAGGGTTACTAGCAGGAGCAGCTGCAGAAACCCTAATCCTCTTGTTGAGGAACATTAAGTGAATGGATTGACCTAATCTCTGGATAGATCAGTGCGCTATAGCCTAGCGCATCTCCTGACACTCTCAGCAAGCCAAGACGTGAAGTTTGAATTTCTGGTCAAATCTAGGGTTTGACCAAGTTAAGCAAGCCATGATTAACTCTATGAAGTCCGAGAACAAGTTAGATAGAGCCTCTAACTTCAGAGCGTGGAAGACAAGGATTGACCTCATCCTTGCCAAGAATAAAGTGCTGGATATCGTGAAAGGAAAGATCATGAAGCCATAGTTTGAAGAAGGAAAAGAGAAGGAACCGCGGAATGTTGCATCTATGGAGAAGTTCAAAGATGTTGACATCAATTCCATGAGTATCATAGTGGATTCTATAAAAGACCACTTGATACTCTACATCTCCCATCTTGACTCATCTAAGAAGATGTACAATGCACTAACAAATCTCTTCTCAGTCAGAAACATTGGACAAGTTACGAGTCTGAAGAATGAGCTCTGTGACATGAAGATGAATGAGGATGACAACATAACACCATACTTTGTAAGGATATCCCAGTTAAGAGATCAACTACAAGCTATTGAAGAGATCACTTCAGAGAAGGAATTGGTGAACATAGTACTTAATGGTCTTCCCAAGATGTGGGATGCATTTGCCGCAAGCATGAACACAAGGAAGGAGTATCCAACATTTGAAGAACTCTGGACTTGCTGTGCTCAACAAGAATCAAGGATCAATGCAAAAGAGAAACCCTAAAGGAAGTACGATGATCAAGACTTCACAACAAGATTCAAGAACTTCAGGAACAAAAGGAAGTTTGGCTCAAGGAGGAAGCCAAATCAAGAGAAAGACATTTCAAGAAGTACAATGCTTCAACTGTCAAAAGTATGGTCACTACGAGAATCATTATCCCCAACTAAAGAAAAGGAAGGAGAAACACGAAGCATCAACTGCTGAAGAAAAGGAACCTACAAAGAAGACTAAGCAAGATGGAAGAGACTTATTCTTCTAAAATGTAACAACACTCTTCTTATCTCTTGTACATATATTGTTTGCATCGTCTCTGTACATATCTTGTATATCTATCTCTTGGAAGATAATATGTTCCAAGAAGAACTATACATATGGAAGAACAAACAAGATGAAAATAGATATCATTAGATAATACACATGAAAGAATGAAATACAAATCATGTGGAAGCTATTTCAAGATAAGTTGAATCAATCATGAAGAGGCTTAGAAGAAGCAAAGACAAAAAGAAGTCAACAATCAAGACGAAATTGGAAAAAGACTTATGACGTTTTGTAGAAAACAACAAGATGGAAGCATGGACTCTGTTAGACAAGAGAGACAATTATATATTGTAGAAGACAATAAGGATGCAGATGGAAGTGTGGACTATGTTAGACAAGAGAGGAGATTATATATTGCAGAAGACAATAAGGATGCAGAAGGAAGCGTGGGCTCTGTTAGACGGAGGGAGTCGATTGTATGCACTCTTACATGAAGCAAGGGTTAGGAGGGAGCTAATCCTATGATCCATTGAATATGATGAAGTATATATATATCCATAGTAGTAACCATGAAAGACAATACGTGCTCAACTCAACCGCAGAAGAAGGCCTCTTCAAAGAAAATCCTCAGAGTATCCCTAGTTGTCCATCCAGATCCATGATCCTATAATGAAAGGAAAAAGTGGAATCTATAGGGCATGGAATCTATAAGAAACTCCATGGACCCAAGAGCTAAAGAAAAACATGAATAAGAACATGAGGATTCCAAGAAATAAAGAGAAACCAGAACAACCAGTCATTGTATCAAGAATCATAAGATTACCAACCTGATATGAACTCACTAAAAGCAATCAAGCATAAGAATTGAAAGTCGTGATGAAGAACAATGTATGGAAGACTTATGAATGAAAGCATTACAATATCCAAAACTAGAGGTTCTCCCAGATGGAGGGAGAAGACTATGATGATTACTTGTTCCAGTACACTAGACATATCACTACATGAGTCATTATATCATCCGCAACATCCATGAGTTGGAGTTCTACATTAGATGAATGCAAAGAATGTTTTCCAGAGAACTTGAATAAAGAGCATATGAAGAGCAATCTCAAGACTCTAAGGCATACCAGAAAGATACTCTTATATGTAGATAAAAGAAGATAACTTGGTGGAGAACCTCCAGTGCACAGTAGAAGCGTGGTGAAGATTTCCTATAACATCAAGATGACTACTCAGAAGATCAGATCTCATGATGACAGAAGAAGTGCCACATGGATATGTTTCATCTTTCCAAGTATGATATACTCTATTGTTCAGATCTACATGAAGCCTTCACAGTGTTCCAGACTAAAGTACATTTGAAATCAAGCATTATATTATCCATGATGAAGTCTAGAAAAGAGAAAATGATTCTCCAATAAATATCTCCACAGATGAGCAGATAAGCAGACATTTTGGTAAAGCTTCTATCCAAGATGAAAGAGTTTGCGTACTCAAGCTAGAGATCGTGGAAACAACTTCCTTCTTATTGAAAAAGGAAGAAATGACTCTCCAAGTTAAGAGGGAGCACTGAAAACATTATTGAAGACATTCATTTTCAAGATTGAAAAATAGTCCATCTTAGACAAATGCTTTCCTGTTCGGAAAGTGGATTGAGATTTCTGATGGACAGTCACTTCCCATTGTGGTTAACATGGGAAGTAGTCTAATTGTTGATGTATCATAGACAACGACTTCCCATTGTGGTTAACATGGGGAGTGGTCTAGGGTAGTCTCTCTTCTTGAGGGTTACTCAAGAAGACTGGCCCACCTCGCTAGACAATGATTTCTCATTGTGGTTAACATGAGGAATGGTCCGTTTTGGAGGTTGATGTAGGATAGTATTTTCCTCTTGTGGTTAACAAAGGAAATGGTTTGGACAGTCATTCCTTAGGGTTTATACATTCTCTCCAGGGTGCACTTTGATTAGTGTAGGAGGAATGGCCTAGGGAAGGGAATGGTCCAGGCTCAACAATTAGGGACAGACATTCCTTAGGGTTTATACATTCTCTCAAGGGTGCACTTTGATTAGTGTAGGAGGAATGTCCCAGGGTGGGGAATGGTCCAGGCTCAACATTCCTTAGGTTTATACATTCTCTCCAGGGTGCACTTTGATTAGTGTAGGAAGAATTTCCCAGGGTGGGAAATGGTCCAGGTTCAGAAGACAGGACCGTTATTCTTCCTTGCTTGAGAAGAATAGTCCAAATATATCATTGTTCTACTCTGAGGGAAGATATTCTTTCAGAGCTCACAGATGTGAGTGAAATATTGGCCTAGATGATTCAGTTTATATCATAACATTGTTTCTGTGCAGGTTGCTATCAAATGTTTGTTATGAAGACTGTATGACAATAGATGAAGACTATTGTGGTGGATATGTTCCATTGTTTGTGACTATACGTTGTTGATCAAGTACTTGTGTGTTACTTGGTGTGGTAGTGTACCACTGAATTGTAGTTATGTACTACTATGGATAGACACAATTGTGTTCTATTTTTGTTCTAATTGCCTTGACGACTATCAACAGTTTATTGGAGATAATCATCATCCAGACGAATGATGAACAGAGATTTTCCAGACAGAAAATAGTTCAGAGCATTATAAGAATGACTCTTGTGTCACTCTATGGTGTGAGTGACTTATCCAGCATCATGTCTGATTACTCATATGCAGTATGGTTTCGAGAGATGATGCAGCTGATGGTGATGGTGATGCTCATGATCTAGTCATGAGATAGTCTAAACGACTATGTTGATGATACCGAGTAAATGGTATGTTTTTGTGCTCAAGACCATTACCTGTAATACCTCCCTAGTTGGGAGGGATTGTTAATATTATGGTAGCTTCGGGAGGTATTTACCTCCACGTGTAAACCTGACGAGAATATAAGACTCCGAAAAGAAAGAGAAAACCCTAATGAGTTGGCTAATAACCCTAGAAGTCTTGTCGGTTCAAGAAGATAATTTATATTAGGTTATTAGCCTCCAAGAGAAGAAGTTGGCCAGAAATAATAATAATATACTAAACAGACATGTACCCAGAAGGAGAAGTCGGCCCCAACAAATCTGGCAGAACCACTATAAATACATGGTTTCAGTTCTCATTTGACACATCTTAGAATTGCAGAGAGCAACTGGTGCGCACTGCAGTTCCCAGTTTGGTGTGCACGTGTGGAGGAGAGCTACAGGTGCAGCTGTTACAACAACCAATTTCAGTGTTGGCTTGGACTATCTCTTGGCTAGGTTTTGGACCTTCCAGAGTAATTCTCAGTCAAGGTTAAGGTGCTCGGAGGGTGGCTTCGGCCTATGGTTGGGTGACAAGGGTATTGTCAATGGTAAAAAGAGCACACAATCTTCTATATTCTAACACTCCCCATGGAGACATGTTGGGTCGGATGTAGCCTTTTTCCATTATCTCCTTTAGTTGTAGCTTGAGCTCAACTATCTCTAGTGTACTCATCCTATAGGGCATCCTAGACACTGACATTTCTCCTAGTGCAAGTTCTATGGAGAAGTCAGTGTCTCTTCTCGGAGGTAGACCTGATACCTCTTCTAGAAACACGTCTTTATACTCTCTTAATATGGGGTGGTCCTCTGGGTTTAGTTTGTCATCCTCAACGAATTCCAACACCTGTATTGCATATCGAGGACATCCCTTTCTAAAATACTTTTTCATTTGAAGGGTTGATATTCGTCTCACTGAGACATGCCTCTGAATCCCTTGAAGGGTTATTTTTCTCCCTTCTTCATTTTCACATTCCAAATTTTTATGGTAACAATCCAACTTGGTTTTATAAGTGGCCAACCATTCTATACCAACCAACAGGTGATAAGAGTCTAGGGGAAGTATGTTAAGGGTTGCTTGGGTGGGAAATCCACCCATAATGAATTGGCAAGCTGGTATGATCTATGCTACTTTTCTTTTGGTTCCAGTGGCTAGTTGTACCAACCATGGCTTAACATGTCTAACTGGTTGCAGTTTACACTTATCAACAGTTTGAGGGGACATATAACTCAAATTAGAACCAGGGTCAATTAAAATAGAAACTATATGGTTGGTGATCATACCTTCCATCTCCACCACTGAAGCTTGGTGGTCGGCTTGTTTATTATCCAAGGTTGCATAAATCTGTGGCATGCTCCTAGCCACATCATTGACTGTGGTAGCTTATTGGATGTTGTAGACTCTCCTATTGTTCTATTGTTTGTGTTGACAATCCCTCAACAAATGTTCTTCCCCACAACCCAAACATTTCAAGGGTTCTCTCTTTGGGTTATCAATCTTTCCCGGGGTTGCTCCAAAAGGTCTATTTCCACTCTAGGAGGGGAATTTTTTTTGATACACACTTCTAGTAGGAAGGCTCATCCTATAATCCTTCCCATAGCTCTTAAATCTTGAGTATTTAAACCCCTTCTTCTTGAATCCCGAACTACTCTTCTCCTTCCAATCCTCGCGAGGTTCTGTTTGAATCCCGAACTATTCATAACAATACCTTGCCTTTCGGATAGTATATTCTACG
>ML817644.1:0-20222 GCA_009831015.1 Picea engelmannii | reverse complement strand
CACCAACCTCCAAAATGGAACATTCTTTGAAACTGCTCACAACTGTGAACTGCGAAAGAATGACTGCCCAGGGAGGCAGACCATTCTACATGACCACTACTCAGAGTGACTGCCAAGAAGAATGAATGTACTAGACCATTCCCCCACACTGGCCATCAAGGAAATCATTTTCTATGGTACATCAACAATCTATCAAACCATTTTCATTACAAAAATGACTGTCTGATCTGGCCCATTTTCCGAACTGGAAAATTCACGTTCGTCAGAAATCTCAAACCACTTTCCCAACTGGAAAGGAACTGCCCGTGAAACAATAATATATATCAGTGCTCCCTCCCAACCTGGGGAACCATATCTTCCCTTTTAACTAAGGATTTATCTCCACGAGCCCCATCTCGTTCCTTAAGTATGCAAACTTTATCCTGGACAAAGGCTTTATCAAAATGTCTACTACCTTCTCATCTGTGGAGATACATTGGAGTTTCACTTCTCCTTCCTGGAATTTATCGTGAATAAAGTAGTATTTGATCTCAATATGTTTCGACCGGTCATGAAACACTCGGTGTTTTGATAGCCTTATACAAATTTGATTGTCAAAGTATATTACGGTTGAATCTGGTACCTGATCAAATAATCCAGAAATCAGATTCCGCAAGCATATTGCTTCAGTACATTCCTCACATGTTGCGTATATTTTTATTATGTTGTGCTACGTGTGACAAACTTATGTTTCCTGTTGGACCATGATATCATAGTAGAGCCCAAGCTGAAACACATCCTTGAAGTACTCCTTATGTCTTCTGCACTCCCTGCCCAATATAAATATGTGAATCCATGAAGTTGTATATCACTTGATGAGGTGTACCTTAAACCATAGTTTAGAGTCCCACAGATATATCTTAGAAAATGATTTGCAACTATCCAATGCTCATGTCTGGGTTCCACTTGGAACTGGCTTAAGGTGTTTACAACAAAGCAAATATCTGGTCGAGTATTTACTAGATACATCAGCGACCCAATAAATTGTCGATATAGGGATGAGTCTACTGGATCAGAATATAAGTCTCTTACTTTTCTTATATCTGTGGTCATAGGAGTGGCCATGGATTTGCAATCCATCATTCCAAATTTCTGAAGAATCTTCGTTACATACTTTCCTTGTAAAAGGAAGACTTCACCACACTTATGGCATATTTCTAGTCCCAAGTAATAGTGCATGAGACCGAGATCTTTCATATCGACCTCAGAAGCTAGTTCCTTATTACACTGGGTGATGAGAGACTCTGCACCTGTAAAGAATAATTCGTCGACATATAGTAGTAGAATCACAGGTGCATAGTCCACAACTTTGTAGTAGAGATTTTGATATGCATGACTCTTAGAGAAACCAAGTCCTATTAAGTAATTGTCTATTCTGGCATACCAATCTCTTGGATTTTTCTTGATTCCATACAAGAATTTATTTAATCTGCAAACATGAGTATCTCTTGAATGTACTTCAAAGCCTTGAGGTTGTTTGTATCACACCTGACCCCTGAGTACCTTTCCTAGGGATGGGGTATTCAGATTTCATTGTCCCTCTTAAATCAAATCCTCCTACTAAACTAATGACAGACTCAATCCTTTTATATCATATCGGTTGTAGAGGAATTCAACACTTCAATGCTTCGACACTTCGGCGTTGAACATCTCTTTTCCTTCTGGCGTGCTTTACCTCCAGATCTCAGAGTCCCCGAACTCCCAGATTCCCAAAATACCTCCATGTGGCTACGACCTTCGGGCCTTTCACCTTGTGCACGATGTTGTGTCCAAAACTCCTAAATTCCCAAAGTCCCGGACTCCATAAGGGGTACACTCTCGTGGAGTGACATACTATATGCGACGAAAATTATCGATGGGTCCTGAATAAACCTCCCTCCATATCGACAGAACAATTATTTACTGGAGGGGGCATGTGACAAGAAAGAGAGGACACGTGGACCATACATAGGGTGGCACGTGTTGTATCCAAGTGGGTCCATGTCACCTTGGGTGACGTTGGCATATCGCTTCGTCCAACTAATCACCTTCCCGGTCCCTCGATCCGATGGTTACGGTACCTCCACATAACCCCTAGATCCACGACCTTCGTTACTTTGTAACTTTGTCCTTTGGGGATCTTGAGGTGATTCTCCCCCTGTTTCTCTCAAAGTGGTCAACGTCAGGATAACCTTGTCGTAGATCCGATGACTAGGAAAGAATTCGAAGGATCCCTCGATCTATGGTCCTGGTCATTTTGCGGCTCCTCCCTTCGGGAGTTTTGGCTTTACTGCCACTACATTCTCCCGAATCAGGACTTTACCGAAGTACCGTACGCGGGTCCCTCCTTCTAGGCGATTGGTTGGTTATGCAGGGTCCTTACTATCTCCCTAGGTCTATGGCTCTCCTTAATTTGTAACTTTGTTGTTCAGGGAGTTCTATGCTATAGCATCTCCCTTATCCTGAAGTGGAACTTCATCGAATTCGTCTCGGTGTAGATCCTATGACTGAGAGAGCTTCCGATCGTTCTTGGTCGGTGGTTTTTGTTACTTCACAATGGAGAGTTGGATCTCGGTTAGCCGGTGAGACAGACCCCTCTATCCACTAGAGTAACCACCCATAGTCGGTTGATTTTGCAAATAGTTGAAAATTTCGATTACCTTTGGCCAGTTTATGACTAGTAGGGTCGACAATACCCTGAAGTCCTGGACTTCTGGAGCTCCAAAGACAGAAGGGCTTAGCTCCCTTAGGCTTAGCATAGGCTTCATAGGTATTGGTCATATGGGTCCTTCTAAATTCTCGTGAGTTAAACACAAATCTTTTCATCATAAAGTTGTTAAGGACTTGGGCATGATATCGCGGTCGCACAATAAGGAGTCTGAAGAATATATCCTCTTTAGATCGATGGGGCCATATTGACGCAATGATTTCTATCTCGGCCCTCCTATAGGTTTATGTCCCATGACACTTCGATGGCTAAGCTGGGGCATATAGACAATCAATCAAAAGAATAAGTTCACAAGAAGATAAATGCATACACATAGCTTGATCAGTCAGAAGCATAAGTTCAAAAGAATATAAAACCATACACATAGCTTGATCATTCAATAAAAAAACCATTTATATATATATATATATAGGAATTCACCCATTATTTCATTTCAATGCACAAAGTATGAAAACACTTATCAAAACCAGAAGACGTGATGTGACTGCTGAAAAGGGTGTTTGTTTCCACCCAACCATAGGCTTAGTCACTCCTAACTGATTTACCATTGGCCACCCCTGAGCTAGACCACAATGCTCTGAGACATAATTCTTCCTTTTGGCTCAACAATAGTTAGGGACAAAGGTTATTCTCCTCCTCCCATAGGATCTTGGAAATGGGTCTTCTTTATACCAAGAAATGAGGTATGCCTGAGTACTTCCTCAGTCACTCATCAAACTCATTTATCAGCTTGGAATATAACCCTCCAAGCCACTCCCTGAGATCAAAACACGCTTGTTTTTCAGTTCTCCCTTGAACCCAAGAGCTTAGTCTCTCTCCCCTCTCTCCACCACACTTTCCTTTCTTTCCTTCCTCCACAATATTGTGTGTGGCCCGAATCCCCAATCCATCGTCAGGTCTGAAAGCCTTATGGATGGGTGATGTTGTAACCTAGGTCTGCATCCCCTGCCTCTCCTCTCTTTTTCCCTATGCCTTCATCAATTTTTCCTCTTCTGGTTGGTTAAGTCATTTTCCCATTACTGAGTGACTTGGTTCTTATTCGTTTCTTCCTGGTCTGTCTCTGTTCTGTTTTTCTTGAAAAGATTAAATATATGTTGGATTTGGTTCGAATTACTTGCCATCGTATTTTCCATTGATCCAACTCACCACAGGTCGAGAAAGCCTTTTATATACGTAGGAAACACCCGTGGACAAACGCAACCATTTAGAATGGTCATTTTCGGGCTAGGATTTCCGAAATGAACAGGAAAATTTTTAACGATAAAGATTCACCAAGAAAATCATATCAATGATTGTCACCCATTCAGGGGTGCAAAATCGCGCAGAGTTTAACACCAAGAGTCATCCAAAGACCCAAAGTCCCGAAGTAAATCTAGACCATCCATCAGAGGAGACATGTGGCGACAGATCATTCACTTCGAAGATTTTCCTCCCGGAGATTTTTCATGTTTCACATTTGAAACACCCGAAGCCCGAAAGTCCAAAGTGAATATGGACCGTTGATCCCAAGTCAACGAGAACCGTCGATCCTTGTAGCAGGTAAATATCACCCGAATCACAGATCGTCATCAGATTGACGATCACTCTTCCTTGCGGGGACATAAACTGCTCGAGTGTTAATTTTCCTAAGCGGTCCCGTAATTGTAAACACGGTGTTTTTGGAAGAATACGTGGTAGCTTATGGTGGATTGCGGACCCAAAGGTGATTTGGATCCAAACCACCCTCAACAGCTCTCGCAATAACGTGCTTGAATGAAATTAGATCACCGCATCACCTCCACGTCATCTCCCCTCATCCCACTCACTACTCTCGCTCCTCTCACCACCTGACACTTGTCCTTTGTTAACTCCCACACTGATCTCCATTGATGGTGGCCCACCTCTCCAGATCAACAGTCCTTGTTGCAACTCGGACCCCCCCCAACAATTATACCTTTAACGGTAGGGGGGGTCCAAGAAAGTAGTTTTCCCACTGCGGGCCCTACCTAATGTGGCAGATCCTTAGGAACTCGGACCCACCCCCTTTCTAATCCGCTTACCACCTACCCCCCCCTCCGAGTTCCTCCCAGGTTGTTTCTCAATACCGCCCCCTCTCGCCTTTCACCACATGTTCTCCACTCACTTCCCAACCTATCTACTCCTCCGCTCCCTACGTGCCACCTGTATCCTTCACTACACGTTGCCAACTCCATACTCTCGATACCTCCATCATATTCACACCTCCTCTCACTTTGACACATGTCTTCACACGTCATCTACCCTCGCATCTATTCATCCTGCATCCCAATTGGATGCTCGCCTCCATGTCTCCCTTTGTGCCCGATGGGCCGACAACCATTCCAGCGAAGCTATTTTATATTTACAGATGGTCTGACGAGGTTAATACAGAGTGTGCTTGGCTTTCGAAATCTCAGGCATAGACAGAGAGTTAAGTCTCAGTCACAGGTCTACGCAAATTGGTCTCAGAAACACTTCAACAAACTCTGCTCATGCAACTGGTTATCTCTAGTCGCCTCCAACATCTCACAGACATGTCGTCGTTTAACATATAGCTTTTCTCTGTCACTCTGAGGCCTAATTTTGGCCACTCAGTTCCTCTAGCACATGCATCATTTCTGTTGCAGAGACAGTAGTAGTTTTATTTGATTAAGTCCAACATTTTCCTAGATTAGATGCAAGAGTGGTCTTCTGTGTGTGATAAGAACCACTCTTGTTGATTAAGTCTAGTGTCTTAGTAAATTTAATTATTTTATTTATGAACAGTTCCCTAAATTTAGGACTAAGTCCCCTAAGGACGAGAGCCTCTGCAACTCTTTTAAACAGTTAGTTTTTGGATATTCTAAAGGTCAGATTTTTTGAGGAAAGAATAGAAATACAATAGATTGGTTGGACCCGTTTTATGCATGGATTAAATCTCTCTACCTGGTGAACATACTCTTGATGACAGTGTTTCGTTAAACTCTTCATGTGTTTTCATTCTTATCTTGAATACAACTTTTGATTTGTGCAACGTACATTTCATTTCCTTTCAGCTATTGTATGACTTATTTTTATTGATATGCAACCTGTCAAACAACTAATGCTTTGGTGAAGATTTGTTTTCTGCAACCTGTGGGAGTTATTGTGTTTTGATACATGTTTGATGTCTTGAAATGATATTTTAAGTATTTAACTTCTTGCAACAGATTATTCATTGAGTAGTTTGTTATTTCCCTCTGTTTTCTATTATTTCACTGGTTTGTCATTAGTGTTCCATTGGCCAAGGAGGGCCCTCATCCATGTCGTTCTTCCAACCCAACCTTTCCTTTGTCTTGATAGAATAACCCTCTAACCAACCAACAAAAATTTAAAATAAACAATCATTCTAAATTGATAGGTGGCCTAGATTTCCCCTTTATAACTCAGGTGCATACCTTAGAACCAACAGGTGCTATGCCCCATCCCTCATTAACTCTTGAGGAGGTTGTCCCACCTACCAACTTGACTGGTAATTCATTTATGCGTTAGAGGACTATTCTAGTCCTGAGAAATTAAATCCAGCAAGGTACTGGTTTGGTGGGGGTTATCTCAACCATTCCCGATTACCCTCACCATCTCTTTCATATCATCATTGGTATATCATGGCAAACCCCCCCTTTTAGCAACTATGCAACACTTATCCATTTTCTATTAATAAAATAAATTACATTCATTGATGTTTTATACAAAGGTTCATCAAATCAAACATTCACACATATCGAGTTTACCATAGTCTCTTGGCCAATATAGTTATATTTACAAACTGGGGGAAATAGGGGTGTTACAATCCCCTCCTCCTTAAAGGAACATCGTCCTCGATGTTCTATCTGTCAATGTGCTCTGTATATATAGAAGTAAATAAAAAGGGATATGCTTGTTTAATGGCATCCTCCATTTCCCACGTAGCCTCATCTGGGCCAAAGTGTTTCCATTGCACCTTGACCTGTGAAATGGTTCGGTTCCTGAGTGAGGTTTCCTTATTGTCTAGTATGAATTGAGGTTCTAGCAGGAATTCTCCCTCTGACTCCACCTGGATCATAGACCAGTCAATTATGTGATTAGAATCATGTACATATTTCTTCAATAATGAAACATGGTAAACATTATGTTCCTTCACTATGGGAGGGAGTGCTAGCCTATAGGCTACAGGTCCCACTCTATCCAAGATTTCAAAGGGTCAACAATACCGGGGTTCCATCTTGGTACAAGCTCTCATTCTCAAGGAACTCTTCTTGGGCCTAACTTTGAGATATACATGGTATCCTGTCTTGAACTCTCCAGGAGTCCTTTTTCTGTCGATGTAACTCTTCTGCCTATCCTGAGCAGTTTTCTTATTTTGTTTTATCTGAATAATTTGTTGTTCCATTTCTTTCAACATGTCGGGTCTGATTGTAATTCTATCCACTGGATTACTCCAGCTGATTGGAATCTTGCACTATCTACCATAGAGGGCTTCAAAAGGGCTCATCTTCAACGACTCTTGATAACCGTTGTTGTAGGCAAACTCTACCAATGGCAGATAGTCTTCCAAGTTCTTAGGCCGATGCATTACATGAATCCTTAACATGTCTTGTAATATTTGGTTCACTCTTTCTGTCTTTCCATCACTTTGAGGGTGATATGTTGTGCTGAACAACAATTTAGTCTCAAAACCAACCATTAAGGATTTCCAAAATCTTGAAGTAAATTTTGTGTCTCTGTCAGATATAATCTCCCTAGGCATGCCATGCAGTCTGAATATCTCCTTCATGAAGATGTTAGCAATATATATTTCCTTTCAAGTTGACTTGACAGAAACGAAGTGAGAAAACTTGCTCAATTTTTCCACCACTACCATGATGGAATCATTCTTCTTGGCCTATTTTGGTAATCCGGTGATGAAATCCATGGAGATGGTTTCCCATTTCCATTCTGGAATTGGTAGAGGCTGTAACAAGCCTACTGGGTGTCGGTGTTCTGCCTTAACTTGTTGGCATTATAGACACTTAGCTAGATAGTTAGCTATGTCCTTTTTCAATTTAGGCCAATAGAATTGTTTCCTAGTGGCCGAGATCATTTTTTGATAACCTGGATGACTAGTATATGGTCTCTTGTGTAGTTCATCAATTATGAACCTCTTCAAGTCATCACAACTTGGAATATACATTTTGTTTGTATAGGTCAACATGGCTTCATCAAACATCTGATGGCCTTCATACTTTAGCCTTGTGGGCTCTTGCTTTAGGTATGACATCATGGTCTTGAAAAATGCATATGTTTCTTGTGCATTCCTAAGTCTCTCCCTGACATTCGTTTCAAAGGTTCTTACCACTACCAGGTGAATCATTTTCACACTTTTGCTAAGGGCATCAACCACCCTATTTTCCTTTCCTTTAATGTGTTTGATTTCGAAATCAAACTCACTAAGGAGAGCCATCCACCTAGCTTGTCTAGCATTGAGTTTTGGCTAATCAAACAGGTGCCTCAACCCACAATGGCCTGTCATAAGTACAAATATCCTACCCAGGAGGTAATGCCTCCACATTTTTAAAGAATGTAATATGGCAACCAACTCTAGATCATGGGTCACATAATTGATTTCATGCTCATTCAATTTTATGGATTCGTAGAAAATTACATTCCCTTCTTACATAAGGACCCCTATGAGTCCTTCCTTACAGGCATCTGTACACACGAGGAATTCATTATCAAGGTTTGAAATCTTTAGCATTGGTGCATGGGTTAAAAGGTATTTCAGTTCTTGAAATATTTCTTCACATTATTATGTCCAAGTGAATTTAACCCCCTTTTTCTGAAGGGAAATGATTGTTCAACCAATCTTGGAAAATCCTTTTATGAACCTTCTATAGTATCATGCTAAGCCCATAAAGGATATGATATCAGATACATCCTTTGGGGTAGGCCATTCCATGATATATCTGATCTTGTTAGGGTCTACTGCCACTCCTTCAGAAATAACATGGCCTATGTAATGGACTTGCTTCTAGAAAAATTCACACTTGCTAAACTTAGAGTAGAGTTGATGTTCTCTTAGTACTTTAAGCACTAATTTAAGGTGTTCTTCATGCTCCTCTCTATTCTTGGAGTAGATTAGGATATTATAATGAAAACCAATAAAAATATGTTTAGGAATTGGTTGAGTACATTATTCATCAAGCACATAAAAGCAGCGTGGGCATTGGTTAATCCAAATGGCACCACCACAAATTCATAGTGACCATATCTTGTCCTAAAGGTTGTTTTTTGGATGTCTTCATTTTTGAATCATAATTGATGGTATCCATACCTTAAGTCAATCTTTGAGAAAATGGAAGCACCCCTTAATTGGTCAAACAAGTCATCGATTCTTGGTAAGGGATACTTGTTATTTATGGTTGTCTTATTGAGTTGTCTATAGTCTATGCACAGTCAGAGCGTTCCATCTTTCTTTTTCACAAACAAGGCAGGTGCTCCCTGTTAATATTATGGTAGCTGCGGGAGGTATTTACCTCCACGTGTAAACCTGACGAGAATAGAAGACTCTGAAAAGCAAGAGAAAACCCTAATGAGTTGGATAATAACCTTAGAAGTCTTGTCGGCTCAAGAAGATAATTTATATTAGGTTATTATCCTCCAAGAGAAGAATTCGGCCATAAATAATAATAATATACTGAACAAACATGTACCCAAAAGGAGAAGTTGGCCCCAACAAATCTGGCAGAACCACTATAAATACAGGGTGCTAATTCTCATTTGACACATCTCATAATTGAAAAGAGCAACTGGTGCGCACTGCAGTTCCTAGTTTGGTGCGCACGTGTAGAGGAGAGTTGCAGGTACAACTGCTACAACAACCAGTTTCAATGTTGGCTTGGACTATCTCTTGGCTAGGGTTTGGATTATCTGATCAGCTATTGTTGGTGCGCTATCCTTGGAGGAAGATGCACTACACCTTGTTTAGCTGTCTAGCCTAGGGTTTGTTTCTGAAGTAATTCTCAGTCAAGGTTAAGGTGCTCGGAGGTTGGCTTCGGCCTATGGTTGGGTGACAAGGGTATTGTCAATGGTAAAAGGAGCACACAATATTCTATATTCTAACAGGCTATGGGCCCACACCTCCTTCATTTAGTATAAACGCTGGAAGGAAACATAGCCGCTAGGATATTGAGCTCGCTGAGGAACTGTCGCTAGGGTTACTAGCAGAAGCAACTTCCAAGACACTGTCGCTAGGGTTACTAGCAAGAGCAGTTACAGAAACCCTAATCCTCTTGTTGAGGCACCTTAAGTGAATGGATTGACCTAATCTCTGGATAGATCAGTGCGCTCTAGCCTAGCGCATCTCCTGACACTCTCAGCAAGCCAAGACGTGAAGTTTGAATTTCTGGTCAAATCTAGGGTTTGACCAAGTCAAGCAAGCCATGATTAACTCTATGAAGTCCGAGAACAAGTTAGATAGAGCCTCTAACTTTAGAGCGTGGAAGACAAGGATTGACCTCATCCTTGCCAAGAATAAAGTGCTGGATATCGTGAAAGGAAAGATCATGAAGGCATAGTTTGAAGAAGGAAAAGAGAAGGAACCGCGGAATGTTGCAGCTATGGAGAAGTTCAAAGATGTTGACATCAATTCCATGAGTATCATAGTGGATTCTATAAAAGACCACTTGATACTCTACATATCCCATCTTGACTCATCAAAGAAGATGTACAATGCACTACCAAATCTCTTCTCAGTCAGAAACATTGGACAAGTTACGAGTATGAAGAATGAGCTATGTGACATGAAGATGAATGAGGATGACAGCATAACACCATACTTTGTAAGGATATCCCAGTTAAGAGATCAACTACAAGCTATTGAAGATATCACTTCAGAGAAGGAATTGGTGAACATAGTACTTAATGGTCTTCCCAAGATGTGGGATGCATTTGCCGCAAGCATGAACACAAGGAAGGAGTATCCAACATTTGAAGAACTTTGGACTTGTTGTGCTCAAGAAGAATCAAGGATCAATGCAAAAGAGAAACCCTAAAGGAATTACGATGATCAAGACTTCACAACAAGATTCAAGAACTTCAGGAACAAAAGGAAGTTTGGCTCAAGGAGGAAGCCAAATCAAGAGAAAGACATTTCAAGAAGTAGAATGCTTCAACTGTCAAAAGTATGGTCACTACGAGAATCATTGTCCCGAACTAAAGAAAAGGAAGGATAAACACGAAGCATCAACTGCTGAAGAAAAGGAACCTACAAAGAAGACTAAGCAAGATGGAAGAGACTTATTCTTCTAAAATGTGACAACACTCTTCTTATCTCTTGTACATATATTGTTTGCATCGTCTCTGTACATATCTTGTATATCTATCTCTTGGAAGATAATATGTTCCAAGAAGAACTACACATATGGAAGAACAAACAAGATGAAAATAGATATCATTAGATAATACACATGAAAGAATGAAATACAAATCATGTGGAAGCTATTTCAAGATAAGTTGAATCAATCATGAAGAGGCTTAGAAGAAGCAAAGACAAAAAGAAGTCAACAATCAAGACGAAATTGGAAAAAGACTTATGACGTTTTGTAGAAAACAACAAGATGGAAGCATGGACTCTGTTAGACAAGAGAGACAATTATATATTGTAGAAGACAATAAGGATGCAGATGGAAGTGTGGACTATGTTAGACAAGAGAGGAGATTATATATTGCAGAAGACAATAAGGATGCAGAAGGAAGCGTGGGCTCTGTTAGACGGAGGGAGTCGATTGTATGCACTCTTACATGAAGCAAGGGTTAGGAGGGAGCTAATCCTATGATCCATTGAATATGATGAAGTATATATATATCCATAGTAGTAACCATGAAAGACAATACGTGCTCAACTCAACCGCAGAAGAAGGCCTCTTCAAAGAAAATCCTCAGAGTATCCCTAGTTGTCCATCCAGATCCATGATCCTATAATGAAAGGAAAAAGTGGAATCTATAGGGCATGGAATCTATAAGAAACTCCATGGACCCAAGAGCTAAAGAAAAACATGAATAAGAACATGAGGATTCCAAGAAATAAAGAGAAACCAGAACAACCAGTCATTGTATCAAGAATCATAAGATTACCAACCTGATATGAACTCACTAAAAGCAATCAAGCATAAGAATTGAAAGTCGTGATGAAGAACAATGTATGGAAGACTTATGAATGAAAGCATTACAATATCCAAAACTAGAGGTTCTCCCAGATGGAGGGAGAAGACTATGATGATTACTTGTTCCAGTACACTAGACATATCACTACATGAGTCATTATATCATCCGCAACATCCATGAGTTGGAGTTCTACATTAGATGAATGCAAAGAATGTTTTCCAGAGAACTTGAATAAAGAGCATATGAAGAGCAATCTCAAGACTCTAAGGCATACCAGAAAGATACTCTTATATGTAGATAAAAGAAGATAACTTGGTGGAGAACCTCCAGTGCACAGTAGAAGCGTGGTGAAGATTTCCTATAACATCAAGATGACTACTCAGAAGATCAGATCTCATGATGACAGAAGAAGTGCCACATGGATATGTTTCATCTTTCCAAGTATGATATACTCTATTGTTCAGATCTACATGAAGCCTTCACAGTGTTCCAGACTAAAGTACATTTGAAATCAAGCATTATATTATCCATGATGAAGTCTAGAAAAGAGAAAATGATTCTCCAATAAATATCTCCACAGATGAGCAGATAAGCAGACATTTTGGTAAAGCTTCTATCCAAGATGAAAGAGTTTGCGTACTCAAGCTAGAGATCGTGGAAACAACTTCCTTCTTATTGAAAAAGGAAGAAATGACTCTCCAAGTTAAGAGGGAGCACTGAAAACATTATTGAAGACATTCATTTTCAAGATTGAAAAATAGTCCATCTTAGACAAATGCTTTCCTGTTCGGAAAGTGGATTGAGATTTCTGATGGACAGTCACTTCCCATTGTGGTTAACATGGGAAGTAGTCTAATTGTTGATGTATCATAGACAACGACTTCCCATTGTGGTTAACATGGGGAGTGGTCTAGGGTAGTCTCTCTTCTTGAGGGTTACTCAAGAAGACTGGCCCACCTCGCTAGACAATGATTTCTCATTGTGGTTAACATGAGGAATGGTCCGTTTTGGAGGTTGATGTAGGATAGTATTTTCCTCTTGTGGTTAACAAAGGAAATGGTTTGGACAGTCATTCCTTAGGGTTTATACATTCTCTCCAGGGTGCACTTTGATTAGTGTAGGAGGAATGGCCTAGGGAAGGGAATGGTCCAGGCTCAACAATTAGGGACAGACATTCCTTAGGGTTTATACATTCTCTCAAGGGTGCACTTTGATTAGTGTAGGAGGAATGTCCCAGGGTGGGGAATGGTCCAGGCTCAACATTCCTTAGGTTTATACATTCTCTCCAGGGTGCACTTTGATTAGTGTAGGAAGAATTTCCCAGGGTGGGAAATGGTCCAGGTTCAGAAGACAGGACCGTTATTCTTCCTTGCTTGAGAAGAATAGTCCAAATATATCATTGTTCTACTCTGAGGGAAGATATTCTTTCAGAGCTCACAGATGTGAGTGAAATATTGGCCTAGATGATTCAGTTTATATCATAACATTGTTTCTGTGCAGGTTGCTATCAAATGTTTGTTATGAAGACTGTATGACAATAGATGAAGACTATTGTGGTGGATATGTTCCATTGTTTGTGACTATACGTTGTTGATCAAGTACTTGTGTGTTACTTGGTGTGGTAGTGTACCACTGAATTGTAGTTATGTACTACTATGGATAGACACAATTGTGTTCTATTTTTGTTCTAATTGCCTTGACGACTATCAACAGTTTATTGGAGATAATCATCATCCAGACGAATGATGAACAGAGATTTTCCAGACAGAAAATAGTTCAGAGCATTATAAGAATGACTCTTGTGTCACTCTATGGTGTGAGTGACTTATCCAGCATCATGTCTGATTACTCATATGC
The DNA here is from genome assembly GCA_009831015.1 of Picea engelmannii. Lineage (NCBI taxonomy): Eukaryota > Viridiplantae > Streptophyta > Pinopsida > Pinales > Pinaceae > Picea > Picea engelmannii. Next base: position 6,484 of record ML817644.1, on the reverse strand, counting down.
AGTATGGTTTCGAGAGATGATGCAGCTGATGGTGATGGTGATGCTCATGATCTAGTCATGAGATAGTCTAAACGACTATGTTGATGATACCGAGTAAATGGTATGTTTTTGTGCTCAAGACCATTACCTGTAATACCTCCCTAGTTGGGAGGGATTGTTAATATTATGGTAGCTTCGGGAGGTATTTACCTCCACGTGTAAACCTGACGAGAATATAAGACTCCGAAAAGAAAGAGAAAACCCTAATGAGTTGGCTAATAACCCTAGAAGTCTTGTCGGTTCAAGAAGATAATTTATATTAGGTTATTAGCCTCCAAGAGAAGAAGTTGGCCAGAAATAATAATAATATACTAAACAGACATGTACCCAGAAGGAGAAGTCGGCCCCAACAAATCTGGCAGAACCACTATAAATACATGGTTTCAGTTCTCATTTGACACATCTTAGAATTGCAGAGAGCAACTGGTGCGCACTGCAGTTCCCAGTTTGGTGTGCACGTGTGGAGGAGAGCTACAGGTGCAGCTGTTACAACAACCAATTTCAGTGTTGGCTTGGACTATCTCTTGGCTAGGTTTTGGACCTTCCAGAGTAATTCTCAGTCAAGGTTAAGGTGCTCGGAGGGTGGCTTCGGCCTATGGTTGGGTGACAAGGGTATTGTCAATGGTAAAAAGAGCACACAATCTTCTATATTCTAACACTCCCCATGGAGACATGTTGGGTCGGATGTAGCCTTTTTCCATTATCTCCTTTAGTTGTAGCTTGAGCTCAACTATCTCTAGTGTACTCATCCTATAGGGCATCCTAGACACTGACATTTCTCCTAGTGCAAGTTCTATGGAGAAGTCAGTGTCTCTTCTCGGAGGTAGACCTGATACCTCTTCTAGAAACACGTCTTTATACTCTCTTAATATGGGGTGGTCCTCTGGGTTTAGTTTGTCATCCTCAACGAATTCCAACACCTGTATTGCATATCGAGGACATCCCTTTCTAAAATACTTTTTCATTTGAAGGGTTGATATTCGTCTCACTGAGACATGCCTCTGAATCCCTTGAAGGGTTATTTTTCTCCCTTCTTCATTTTCACATTCCAAATTTTTATGGTAACAATCCAACTTGGTTTTATAAGTGGCCAACCATTCTATACCAACCAACAGGTGATAAGAGTCTAGGGGAAGTATGTTAAGGGTTGCTTGGGTGGGAAATCCACCCATAATGAATTGGCAAGCTGGTATGATCTATGCTACTTTTCTTTTGGTTCCAGTGGCTAGTTGTACCAACCATGGCTTAACATGTCTAACTGGTTGCAGTTTACACTTATCAACAGTTTGAGGGGACATATAACTCAAATTAGAACCAGGGTCAATTAAAATAGAAACTATATGGTTGGTGATCATACCTTCCATCTCCACCACTGAAGCTTGGTGGTCGGCTTGTTTATTATCCAAGGTTGCATAAATCTGTGGCATGCTCCTAGCCACATCATTGACTGTGGTAGCTTATTGGATGTTGTAGACTCTCCTATTGTTCTATTGTTTGTGTTGACAATCCCTCAACAAATGTTCTTCCCCACAACCCAAACATTTCAAGGGTTCTCTCTTTGGGTTATCAATCTTTCCCGGGGTTGCTCCAAAAGGTCTATTTCCACTCTAGGAGGGGAATTTTTTTTGATACACACTTCTAGTAGGAAGGCTCATCCTATAATCCTTCCCATAGCTCTTAAATCTTGAGTATTTAAACCCCTTCTTCTTGAATCCCGAACTACTCTTCTCCTTCCAATCCTCGCGAGGTTCTGTTTGAATCCCGAACTATTCATAACAATACCTTGCCTTTCGGATAGTATATTCTACGGTCTTTGGCTCATCAAACTCAATCTTGTCCCGATAGGACTGAGGTAACTCACTAATAAATCACTTCACTTTTACCTTTTCATACTTTATGTAGGGTACATACCTCAACAACTCAAGGAATTTATTGAAATATTCCCCAGCCTGAGTTCATAGAACTCCTTCGTCTTCCTATCAAAGTATTTCTCTAACATATACTTCTTCTTGAAGTGTTTCTCAAACTGTTTCCATGACAAGTCCTTCTCATGGATTCCTTTCACATTCCTAAGGTCTTCCCACCAAATGGAAGCCTTTCCATTCAGGTTGAAGATGGCTATTCAAGCCTTAAGGTTTTCAGAGTAGTCATGGACTCTGAAGTACTTCTTTAAACAAAGCATCCAATCTTCTGCCTCTTCTGCTTTCTTAATCTCTCCATCGAAAGAGGGTGGTTTGGCTTTCTTGAACTCTTCAGGATCATGAATTTTGGAATGCTTTCGCTTCTTTCCTTTTCTTTGAGAATGTGAGCTAGTTTTTCTACTAGAAGATCCCTCGGAGTTGTCATTTTCCTCTCTAGAGGACTCTCCCGATGAGTGTATCCTGCCTCTAGGTTGGAAATTCCTCGAGGTACTCCTCCTAGTGTGGCCACTTATGGGACCACGTTTTCATATCTCAGGTGGACTTTGACTTCTCTTTGTATGTCGTTGGTCCACATGATTGGTTGCGGGTCCATGGTACAACTGCCTCTGTATATCAGATAAGCTCTGCAGCAACACTGCAATAATTTCCATTTGTTTTTCTTGCTCCTTTATCAATCTCTCGGTTTCGGCCTTGCAACTCTGTAATTCAACCATGAGGCTCCTTACAGTTTCAGCCAGATCTGGAGGGGTTTCCACCGCCCTCCTTTCGTCAGATTCTTCATCTCTATTGTGGAAGCCATTCCCCACTTCATGGTGCGTCACCATCCTTTATACTTTTATTTTTCCTACGATTTACTGACTGCTTGAGTGCTGAAAAAACACTTATTGTTCACCAACAGTCTATTAGTTCATGAACAACACATGGTTCATATTTCTTAAATACACACACATTAGAAAGTTTCATTCTTTTCTTCAGTAAAATTTTAACCAGAGTCTTTAGGAAATGAGTAAGATAGGGTGTCACCCTTAAAAGTACTTTAAATATGGTTTTTAAGTGACTTGTCCATGAGCCCAAGAAGGCCAAGTGTTGTAACCATGCTCTGATACCAATTTGTAACACACCTAACCCCTGAGTACCTTTCCTAGGGATGGTGTATTCGGATTTCGTTGTCCCTCTTAAATCAAATCCTCCTACTAAACCAATGATAGACTCAATCCCTTTCTATCATATCAGTTGTAGAGGAATTTGACACTTCGACGCTTCAGTGCTTCGACACTTCGGCACTTAACGCCTCTTTTCCTTCCTGCGCGCTTTACCTTCAGATCCTAGAGTCCTGAAATACCTCCACGTGGCTCTGACCTTCAAAACTTTCACCTTGCACATGATCTTGTGTCCCAAACGCCCGAATTCTCGAAGTACCGGACTCCCAAAGGGGCCCACTCTCGCGAAGTGACGTACTAGATGCGGCGGAAATTACCGGTGGGTTCTTAATACACCTCCCTCCATATCAGTGGAATGGTTAGTTACTGGAGGGGGAGTGTGACAAGATAGAGAGGACACATTGCCCATACCTAGGGTGGCACGTGTTGTATCCAAGTGGGTCCACGTCAGCTTGGGTGACGTTGGCATATCGCTTCGCCCGACTGATCACCTTCCCAGTCCCTCGATCTGATTGTTACGGTACCTCCACATAACCCCTAGATCCACGGCCTCCATTACTTCATAACTTCAGTCTTCATGGATCTTTAGGTGAGTCTCCCTCTATTTCTCCCAAAGTGGTCAATGTCGGGCTGACCTTGTCGTAGATCCAACGACTAGGAAAGAACCCGAAGGATCCCTACATCTATGGTCCTGGTCACTTCGCGGCTCCAACCTTCGGGGGTTTTGTCTTTACTGCCACTCCATTCTCCCGAAGCAGGACTTCGTCGAAGTATCGTATGTGGGTCCCTCCTTCTGAGCGATTGGACGATTACATGGGGCTCCTACGATCTCCCCATATCTACGACTCTCCTTACTTTGTAACTTCGACGTTCGGGGAGTTTGATGCTATAGCATCTTCCTTCTCCGAAAGTGGAACTTCATCGAAGTCATCTCGGTGTATATCTTACGGTTGATAGAGATTTTGATCATTCTTGATCGATGGTTTTTGTTACTTCGCAATGGAGAGTCGGATCCCATTTATCCGGTGAGATAGACCCCTCTATCCACTAGAGTAACCACCCATTGTCGGTCAACTTTGTCGATAGTTGAAACTCCTGGTTACCTTTGGCCAGTTTATGACTAGTAGGATCAACAATACCCCGAAGTCTCGGACTTCCGAAGCTCCGAAGCCAGAAGGGCTTAGCTCCCTTATGTAATTAAATCCAACAAGGTACTGGTTTGGTGGGGGTTATATCAACCATTCTCGGTTCCCATCACCATCTCTTTCATAACATCCATGGTCTATCTTGGAAAACTCCCCCTTTCAACAGTTATGCAACAATTATCCATTTTCTATTAATAACAAAAATTACATTCATTGAATTTTTATACAAAGGTTCATCAAATCAAACACTCACACATATCGAATTTTCCATAGTCTCTTGCCAATATAGTTATATTTACAAACTGGGGGAAGCAAGGGTGTTACATTGTTCAATGTATACTTCTTCTTCAATTTTTCCATTTAGGAAAGTTGTCTTTACATCCATCTGATGTAGACTCCATCCCATGGAGGCAACAAGAGATATAATGGCTCTAATAGAATTATATCTGGCAACATGAGAAAAGGTTTATTTATAATATTCTCCCTCCTTCTGAGAGAACCCTCTAGCTACGAAGCTTCCCTTGTATTTTTCCACGCTTCCGTTTGCTACATGTTTGATCTTATAGACCCATTTTCATGTTACCACTGATTTTTATTTGGGTCTAGGCACGAATTCCCATACGTCATTTTTTATTATGGGTTGGTGTTATTCTGTCATGGCTTATTTCCATTGTTTCTTTTGATTTTATCCTTCAAATGTGGTGGGTTCTTCATTTATAATATTTGTCATACATGTTTCATAGTTGGATAATCTTTTGGGCTTTTTTCTTTATTTGAAGGTGCCACTTGGGCCTTTGAGTCTTTCTGCTTCTTGTAGGGTAGCTTCAAGCCAAGCTGGATGTAACACCCCAAGGTCGAGCCCCTGCTGAATTGTAATTATGTTTATAGGCTGGTGAGCCAAGTGTTTATAAGCTGGAAGACTGATGTGTTTATTAGGCCGAAGAGCCTAGATGCTAAGGCCAATGAGCCTAATTTTTGTATATGTAAATACACACACCATTAATAAAATTACACCGTTGCGTGTAGACCGACCACAAAGAGAGAGTTATGGGGGACTAATCTCCACTAGGTAAGGTAAGGGAAGGGGCTAAGTGTCTAGGAATAGGGGCTAAGCTAGAGGAATTACCTCTAAAGGGATAAAATTATATTATTATTTCCAAAAGGATAAGGTTGACATAATCTGTGTTGTCCTAAGTTCTTGGGGAAAGGGAACGAGTTTCAAGTGGAGCTCATGCAGCTTCAGGAAGACATGTGTCAACCTAGGTGAATGCAGTTTATAGTTGGGAAAGCCATCATGTTGGGGGCTATCTCGCCATTCTTGCAACCGTCGCCACTCTCACAAGTTGGCCATACTCCCCATGGATTCATGCATTGAGCCATGGCCTTCATTGCCAACCCTTGCATCATTCATGCACCCTGGAACCTGCAGGCACTTTGAGCTACCTCGTACTTTTCCTGTGAAGCACTGCGCACCTGTACTTTGCCTGAGCTTGTACCGTGCCTTAACAATTTGTTGTTGCTTCCAATGCAGTTCCTTAACTAAGTGTGGCTTGCTTCCATCATCTGATCTATACCGAGCTTTGTTTTTTCCATTACCCTTACTTGAATTGACTTAGGAGATGGACTGAAGAAGCAGGTTGTCAGACTTGTGGGTTTGAAGAGGTGGGTTGTCAGGCCCGTGGACTGAAGAAGAAGGTTTTCAAGCCTGTAAGAAACTCTCTCCAAGTGAGAGAGGTTGTTGGGGAAGCAATTTTCCCAAAGGGAGCCCAACGACAGCTATAGTTATATGAGAATTCATGTCCGACTTGTTGCTGAAGCCCTAGAAGGGAAGTGGGGTAGTTGAAGGACCGTTGAGTAGAGAAGGGGCACACTTCCTAGGGTGGGTCAGGCATGTGGGGAATGAGAGGCTGTAGGATATTAGTGTGAACTATCTCCTGGGAGAAAATACTTGCGGTTGATCTGTGCAACTTTCTTGTTGTCCTTGCCAAGCCTAGGAATCCCTTGCCCGATGGAGTTTAGTCCCAGCTCGGGGGTGACCCACTGCTGAGCATGATGAGAAGCATGGTATAAGGCTGGGAGGTCCGTGGGAGGTCTGAACGCAATTGGTGGTCATCTATTAAAAGATAAGAACCAAATCTTTGTTCTTTGTATGATGTGTAGCTTGAAATCAAGTTATAATGTTGTTATAATTGTCTGTGTATAAAGCATGTAAGTTTTA
>ML817643.1:26901-45330 GCA_009831015.1 Picea engelmannii | reverse complement strand
CTCACTCTCTTAATGGAACATATATATAGCCCAGATGGCATAACATCCCATCCTGAAGATGGAAATTAGTGACAATTGTGTTTGTGCCCAACATATGGTAGGTGTTGACGAAGTCAGGATCTATCTCATAGAGGTGGGGCCATCCGGAGCTCTCATGGCCATAAGATTCTAGCACTATGGTGAGTTTCGTGACTGGATATTGATTGAGGAAATCAACGACTCGGTTGGTAGTTCATGTTTTCTACTTGATGTTGAGGTGGAACTGCTACAAATATGTGGACCACTTCTGATGGAAGTCATTTTGCAATTTTCCTTGTGTTTGCATGAACTACAACAAATTATGATTAGTGTGGATGATTGTCTCCTTCCTTAGAATGTAATGCCTCCATTGGTAGTAGGATTGCACAATGGAGTACATTTATCTGTCGTAAGTAAGGTACTTACGGACAACATCTGATAGTGTCTCACTATGATAGGCCACAGGGTGGTCATGTTGAGTGAGGATTGTGCCCACAACATAGTCTGAAGCACCTGTCTCGATCTCAAATGGTTTTTGCAGGTCAGGTAATGAAGGCATTAGGGTTGAGCACAAACACTACTTCAGATCATCGAATTCTTTCTATTGGGACAGGCCCCACACAAAGTTTTCCTTACCAACACCCCTGGTTACTTAGTTTAGGGTCCATGCAATATGGGAGAATCCCAACACAAACCTATGATAGAAATTGGCAAGGCCTAAGAAGATCTAAATCTTAGTGAGCATGGTTGGGGTTGTCTAGTCACAAATGACTTGGATTTTGGCTAGATCAACATGCACACCATGCACATCAACAATGTAGCCTAGGTATTGGACCTTGTCCATATCGAAAGAGAATTTTTCCAAGTTAGCATATAGCTTGTGTTACCGAAGAGTGTGCAGAACCTATTGAATATGTTGCAAGTGTTATGCCCAAGACTTGTTGTAGATGAGGATCTCATCCAGATACACCACCAAAACATAATTAGAGAACGGATGCAAGATATTGTCCATCATCCTCATGAAAGTTGTTGGGGCATTTGTCAAATCAAAGGGCATGACCAAACATTCAAAAGTACCTTATTTTGACTTGAAGACAGTTTTCCATATATCTGTTTGTTCTATTGAGAATTGATCGTAGACAGACTTAACAGGTAATCAATGCAGGGTTGCCAGGTCCCATCTTTCTTTTGCAACAAAACAATTGGTCTTCCACAAGGTAATGAACTGGGTTGGATGTGCCCCTTGTGGAGAAGTTCTTGGATCTAACGCTTAATCTCCTCATTTTCTAGCAGAGAGCGGTGATAAACTGGCCCATTGGGTAACGATGCATTGGGGGTCAGATCGATGGGATTCTTGACCTAACAGTGCAAAGGTACCCCAGTAGGTGATGAGAAGATGTCTTTGTATTCTTCCACAACTTTATCCACTTGCTTCTGCTACGTGGAGAGGTCAACCATAAAGGCCATAGACGTGGTGGCAAACTTTCGCTCACTCTCAGAGTGAATCATGAAGAAGACAAAATTCCTGGTCTGAGAAATGACCTTCCTACATTACTTGGTAGAGATCAAGGAAATAACACTAGGTGGTGTTAAATTTAGAGATGCTATTAAGTTCTTTTCAATTTACTAGACAATAATAGCATAAGAAGGATCACTGAAAAAAACACAATCACAAGGTACATGGCATTTATCTTGGGAAACCCTCATGGGGGAGAAATCCCAAAAAAAAATTCCTTAATTTAGATTGCCAATACAATGCCAACATAATAAACCAAACCACAAAGAATAACCAAGATTGAGCATGCGCATCTCTCTCCTTCTTCTGGTAATTGCAACCATCTTCAAAACTTGCGCACTAGATGAGTAACTTGAGTGAGTGTGTGAATGAGGCATCATACTCTCTTATTTATACTAGTTGATAGGTGCTAGGGTTGTGTCTTTTCACCAAGCAGGGATGAATTCTTCTCTTAGTGGCTAAAACCACTTTAATTAGGCCTGAGGGGAGACTTCTTAATTAACAACATATAATTAGGGTTTGACCAATCCACAAAATGGGATTTGGTCATTTTGTTGGCCCTTGGCCATGCATTAAGGAAGAAATCAAAGATTAAGGAAGAATAAATACAAAGTATGAAGTGTGTGGAAGGAACACAAATCGAGGAAGGGTCGAAGTGGTTAAATAAACATAAAAGAAGGAACGAAGTAAAGAAAATCAATTTGTTGAAAGAGAAGATCAAGGAAGAAAAAGAATCAAAGAAGATATATCATGGACAAGTCAACAAGCAGAAGAAGACACTAATGGATGCTTTGGATCACCTCACAGAGAATAAGGAGGAACAGGTTGGCGAAGTCCTTAAAATCAGGGTTATGAGGATCTAGAGTTTATGCAATGTGGATCTAGGGTTTTTGCACCTGAGATTCGGTCTACGGTTTTCTAAGAGTCATGGAATGTATAAATAGAGGTCTAGAAGAGTTGAGAAGAGAGAGGAGTGATAGTGGTGTTGAGTTGTAGAAGTGTTATGTTTTAAGGTATTCTTGTATTTTGGGTCTTCAGCTGAGTGCAAATATTGAATCTACAGTTGGGTGCGCATGGTTAGGAGATAAAGAGAAGAGAGAGAAGGATCTGAAGCTAAGTGTGCAGATAGAAATGTATATTTTCATCTATTCTATCAATAAACATAGTTCTGTGGACGTATCCTTAGAGGGAGGGTGAACCACGTAAAATCTTATTGTTCCATGTGGTTGATGCTTTGTTATTTATTACCTTTTATGTTGTTATTGTACTGTTGTTTTTCCTGTCAAATATAAGAAGATATAATTTAATTCACAAAGTTAGGTATAATATTGTTAAGAATCTCTAGGTTAGTTTGCGTTGTTGTTTTGGAATCATCTTGCATTTCCTCTGGTTGTAGACACCTGTGTCCTGCAACCCCCCTATTGCTGCTTCAAGTGAGACTTCATATACTTCACAGGTGTTACCGTAAGGGCCATTAGTTAGGGTTTGTTGTTGCACTGTTAGAGTTGAACCATGGGTCTTCCCCTATGCCAACAAATGGTTCTGTTGTTGGGACTAGGATCTTCTTGAGGGAATGTCAAGGTGGTTTCCATCGAAGACAAAGATTCAAAATTGGATATAAGAACAAGAAAGGGACTTCATCGTAGCTCATAACAAGAACCCTAGCATTAGTACAGAACACTGGTTTGGAAGGTACATATTTACTGATGTTCAAGAGATTTTATTTACAAGTGTTCATTAGAAGGTGTAGGAGTGGTTAGTAAGACTAGCAGACACTCAGTTTGAAATCATATCTATACCACATGTGATTTGGACATGGGTGTTGATTAAGAAAGTCAAGAAAGTTGGTAATGTTGTGTCAAGGGAGGTGGATCTCTAGTTTGACAGCACTATTGGAGGGTACATTACTTAATTTTCTATTGAAAGAGTAGAATCATATAGTCAAGCATAGAGGTATTTCTTCGAGGGACCTCGAGGAAAGTTTTTACACTTTTTGAAGTTGAATATTAAGATGCTATTGCACAAGAAGAATATCTCGAAGATATAGTAATCAGTTGGATTTTATAGCTAATGTTCAAGAATTCAGAAAGAGACAGTGACACAGAGACTGGACACACACGCAGTGGGATATAATTCATAAATATTCCTCTTGTGAACCTGTTTAAGTAGAGTTTTGGGCCATTAGCACAAGACGAAGGATTCTACAGTGGAGAAGAAGCAGAGGAATCAAACGACGAGTATTCAGATTTCGCAAGGGCAGAGGAAGTAGAAGTTGAAGAACCTCACCGAGAAGAACCAAGAACTTCAGGTACCGAGCCTACTGTCGAAGTAAGTATTACTACTCCTCCTATTTTTTTAGTAGCATCAACTAACCAGAGTAAACAAAGTAACCAGAGTAATCAGAGAACTCAGAGTACTGTCACAAGAGGTTTAGTATAGACTCGGTCGAGAAACAAAGGAAAATCAATGGTAGATGAAATGAGGTTACCTATTTTCAGAGGAAATGGATCTAAAGATCCTGACCATCACTGGTTCCTATGCGAAGTTGTATGGAGCATTAAGCAAGTCATTGACGAAGCTCTTAAGAGAGATCAGTTTAGTACTACTTTGAGGGACCGTGCACTGAGATGATATATGAAGTTTGTTAAAGCATATGTACAACCTAAAGAACTGAATGAATTTAAGACTCCGTTGAGTGCAGAGTTCAAGAAGCCTAAGTCGGAGTCGCAGTGCATTACAAAGTTGAAGGAAATCAAGTAGAAGGTGACTGAACTAGTTTGGGAATTTGATTAGAGGTTTAAGACCTTGACAGGTCATTTAGGTTTTCAAATTTCAGACGAACAACATAAGGAATGGTTCATCATTTCCCTCCTTCCACAAATTAGAGTTCATCTAATGCAACAGAAGGTCGCTTCGCAGGTTGAGGCATTAGATATTGCCATGAAACTAGAAACAACCCATGTAGGATAATCCAGTCCAGGTATGAGTTAGATTTTGAAATAATTAACTAGTTTATCTATACATGTTGAAGACATGAATAAAGACAAAGGAAAAGAGAAAAGAGAATACATTTGGTGTATCATATGTAAATCAAGGGGCCATGACAAAGAGAACTATCCTTTATTTAGTGAATACTTGGCCTCTGGAGCCCCTAACCCTTTGAAGAAGGCTACTTTACCATGGTGCAAGGTATGTATAACTAGACATCGCCCTGGTGAATGTTATTATATGAAAAAGTATGTCCAAACACCCACCAATATTTATTGTACATTCTGTAAATCTATGGGGCACGATGAGAAGGACTGTAGGGCTTATGACCTCATGCATGAAACGTCGAGGGATGCATATAGAATTCAAGGAGAATTACAGCTAGAAGGGAATTATATGTAGTTCAATTCCCCAGGAAGAGGAAGCTTCACCCCTCGTGGTGGGTTCAGAGGAAGAGGACGAAGAGGAGGCATGGGTCAAGGTTGAGGTCATATTATTTTCTATAATTGCACCCATCCAAGTCATTTGGGAAGGGATTTTCAGAACCCTTTTACTACTTGCAACTATTGTAATTCATGTTATCATGTCATTGAAGACTATCTAGTATTGTTAGCTAAAGTTCAGGAAAGACAAGGTAGAAACTAGCAAGTCCAGAAAATAACAGTTGAACCTCGCAATCAGGAACCCGGATTTGCTATTATTACTAGAGGAGGTGCTGTCACAAGAGAAGATAGGGTGACTCCAGGAAATACTACATATGGATCAGGGATCAAAAGAGCTTCAAAGAAGGCACCATTGTTTGATACAAGGAAAGAAAAGAATACTTTTGAAGAAGCAAGAAGAGAAATTGTAGGTGAACATGATTCTTCATCTAAGGCACAATCAGAAGTAAGGGAATGTGAAATGCCTCCATCATTGGATAATTCTGCCCCACCTAGACAAGGAAAAGAGGTAAGCAAGCTTATGGAATTCTTATATACTTGTATTGATTTGATTAAAGATGAAAGAGATGTGAAGGAACTACAACACCTGATATGACAGTATGAAATTGGAAGAGTAGATCCTTTGCTGAGTAGAGTTGTGAATCAAGTATCTAGAAAAAGGAGGACAAGCAAGGAATTGCACCTTAGTGCTCAGATTGGAGACTACAACATGGAATATGTGGTCCTCGACCTGGGATTAAAAGTAAATTTTATGACAAAGCAAACTTAGGAATTGATGGGAAAACCTAAATTGATTTACTCTCCTATTAGGCTCAAGATGGCTAATCAGTAGACAATGATCCCCTATGGAAGACTATAGCATGTCCCTATGGACATTGACAGAGTGAGGACATTTTCAAACTTCTAAATGATCGATATTGTTGATGATATTCTCCCTATCCTGCGTTGTTGGGTATTGATTTGGATTTTGCCAATTTGACTGTTATTGACCTGAAAAAGAGAAGAATGACATTTGAAGGTGATGGCATTAGGGTCATTGCACCTATTGACCACGATGAGGGTCACAGATACACAGAACCTATAAGAGAAGAAGATCGTGCCTATGAGCTAGAGAACATATATAAACTGATAGTAGGACAACAGGATTATATTAATCCTATAGTAGATGGAAATCTAAGTTGGCGAAGTGAAATAGCATGCTCGTCAGATTCAGAAGAAGCATTGGAAAATTGGTTGAACATAATGTATGAAGTCTCTACACAGAGGTGTGATAGATTGACTAAGTCAGTGCGCTAGATTGGCACAGAAGTAAGTAATCTTCCTACATTTGATGGATTGAATAATTTAGATACATTTCTATTTGAATTTGAAGGAATTGTACCAGTACAATAGAGGTTGTTGGCACTAGATGAATCCTTGAAAGCAATGCTAGCTAGATGGTGTGGAACACACAAGAATAACATCGCAGAGTGGGTACATTGTTGCACCTTATTGACAATGCACTTTTCAGACCAAGTTGAAGGTTGAGAAGTTCTATACATAGGTCAGAGTTGTCCTAAGAACCATGTGCAAACTTGTGAGGAAGTCTGGAGAAGTATTCCTAAAGAAAAATGGGTACATAAATTCATTAACACCTTGGATACTATGCCTATCAACTGGTATCTTCAAGCAGAACTATGCTTAGTCACTATAGATTGGTATGGTATGACCCAGAACTTTATAGATACATTCCTATTTGAAATTCAGTACCCCACAGTAGATCAGGCTTTACAAATTATAAGACAAAAGGTCTTTGAGGAGGCACCTAACCCCTCTCTTGAACAAGAAGAAGATGAATGGAATGCACCTCTTCAGTGTTTAATAGAGTTGTTGTAATATTAATGTTGATGAGGATGATGACCCTAGGAATGTGAACATTTCAAAAACTAAAGGACAAAGAGATATAGAAGGGCCAGGGATTGAATTATCTTTTGTCGAGCAACCTATTAAAATTAAGAAAGTTAGTATTGGAACAGAGAAAGAACCTAAGTTGGAAAATATAGGATACTATTGGGATGATGTTACTATTGGTAGGATTACAAAACTATTGCATGAGTATCAGGACTTGTTTCCAACGAAGTTCACATACATGAAGGGCATTAAAGGGCCGATGGGGCAAATGGAGATTCCTTTGAAATAAGATGCAAGGCTTGTCAAGAAGAGGCCTTATAGACTGAATCCCAAGTACAAGCATAAAGTTAATACTAAATTAGATAGAATGTTGGAAGCAGGAATTACATAACCTATCGAATATTATGAATGGATCATCCCTATGGTGGTCCAAGATAAGAAGACAGGAGAAAACAAAATCTGTGTAGATCTAAGGAAATTGAATGATGCATGTTTACATGATCCATTTCCTACACCTTTTACTGATGAAGTTCTAGATGATGTAGGAGGACAAGAAGTTTATTCATTCACATATGGATTTTCAGGCTATCACCATATCATAATTGCTAAGGAGGACAGACATAAGACTACATTTGCAATATAATGGGGTTCTTTTTAGTACGTTGTGATGCCTTTTGGTTTGAAGAATGCACTAGCCATATTTTCCAGGGTGGTGGTAGAAGCATTTAAGGAATTTTTACATAAATATTTGGAGGCATACTTTGATGACTGGACCGTTTTTAGTCTATTGAAATATCATATTGAATGTTTGATATTAATGTTGGATAAGTGCAGGCAATGTCAAATTTCCCTGAACTTGAAGAAGTGTATTTTCTTTTCACCTTTTGGAGCGGTGTTAGGACACATTGTGTGTAAGCAGGGGTTGTTGGTAGATCCTTCCAAGATTTCTATCATTGTTGATCTACCTCCTCCTACTTCGGTTAGACAGTTCCACACTACATTGGGAAACACTGGATACTACAAAAAGATTATTAAGGGTTACACACAGATAAAATCACCTATGGAGAAGCTATTAAAGAAGGATAGTAAGTTTCATTGGATAGAGGAATTCCAACAAAGCTTCGACACATTAAAATAGAAAATGGTCACTGCGCCTATTTTGGTTTTTCCAGATTGGAGTAAGGAATTCCATGTTCATGTCGATGCTTCATCCATTTCATTAGGAGCATTTTTAGCACAGCCAGGTGTAGGAGATATTGACCACCCTATATGCTTTTCTAGCAGGAAGCTTTGTACATCTGAAATGAATTATACTACCATTGAAAGAGAAGTCTTAGCTATGATATATGCGCTGCAGAAGTTTAGACACTGCTTATTGGGAAGACATTTTAATATGTTTACTGATCATTCTGCATTGAATTACTTACTCAACAAGCCAATGTTGAGGGGAAGAATATGCAGATAGTTATTATTATTCCAGGAGTATGACTTTGAGATTGTGGTCAAGCCAGGAAGAATGAATAAGGGACCTGATCACTCATCCAGGTTAGAACATGGAGAGGAACCTACCAGTTTGGATGATACATTACCAGATGCACAATTGTTGGTCATCATGAAAGTTAATGATAACTTCACCAAGATAGTCCATTTTCTGTCCAAAGGAATGGCACCTTGTGACTATACAGTTATTCGGAAGAAACAATTGGTAGTCCACGCTGCATATTTTTAACTTATAGTTGGGCAGTTATATAATATGGGACCAAATAAGATCTTAAGAAGATGTGTTATGGAGTCAGAAAGACCATTGATTCTTGCAGAAGAACATGAAGGCATCACATGAGGAAATTATGCAGGGAAAGCAATAGTGAAGAAGGTTCTCAGAGCTGGCCTCTGGTGGCCCACTTTACAGAAGGATACTAAGGAATACTACAGAGCCTGCGATGTATGTCAAAGAGTAGGGAAGCCTTTTAGAAGGGATGAGATGCCTTTAGCACCTCATATAACTTTACAAGAATTTGAAAAATGGGTTATTAACTTTGTGGGACCTATCAACCCACCAGGAAAGGGCACAGGAGCTCGATATATCATCACTACTACAGATTATTTCACTAGATGGGCAGAAGCAAGAGCAGTTAAAGACTGTAGTGTAGCCACAGTTGCGCGGTTCATCTTTGATGATATCATAACCAGATTTGGATGCCCGAAGGTCCTTATGAGTGATCAAGGCACACACTTCATTAACAAAACTATTGAAGCCTTGACTCTGGAGTACAAAGTCCACCATCAAAAGAGAACACCATATCACCCACAGGCGAATGGTACAGTCGAATCTTTTTCCAAGATTTTGGAGACAGCGCTGACTAAGATTTGTAGTGTTAATAAAGATGAATGGGACTTGAGAATTGAAACAGTTTTATGGGCTTACTGAACTACTTGCAAAAATTTGGCAACGCAGACTCCCTTCAAGTTATTTTATGGCTAGGAAGCAATGGTACCTATGGAATATTTGGTTCCTAGTTTAAGAATTGCATCATTTACATGTATGGATTACACCGACGATGTTCAAGACAGACTTGCACAGTTAATAGAATTAGAGGAAGACAGGTTCATTGCAGGATTTCATCAGCGGGTACAAAAAGAACAAGAAAAGGCTTACCATGACAAACATATCAAGAAGAAATCATTTAAATAAGGATATTGGGTACTTTTATATGACAGCAAATTCATGAAGCATCCAGGAAAGTTCAGGACACATTGGCTTGGGCCATTCAAGTTTTTCTATGTTACAAAAGGTGGAGATACGCAACTGAAGACTCTTAATGGGGAATGGAAGGATGGTTTAGTAAATGGGATTTGGTTGAAGCAGTATTGTGACAACCAGATGCCTCACAGCTCTCAGTAAAAGAAAAGGAAGAAGGATCTAGGTACCAGGTGTAGTTGAAATTGGGTACCAGACACAAAAAATACAGTATGCACATGATAGGGAGGGACAGAGAAGAAAGAACATGCTGCTCTATGCAATCTGCAGTCAAAGTAATACATAGGGCTCAACCCCGCAGTGACTCGGGAAGAGTCACATGTGAGTGTCAGGGGCTTGTTGGCCCTTGGTCATGTATTAAGGAAGAAAGTGAAGATTAAGGAAGAAGAAATACAAAGTATGATTTGTGTGGAAGGTACAGAAATAGAGGAAGGGTCGAAGTGGTTAAAGAAACATAAAAGAAGGAATGAAGTAAAGGAAAGAAAGTTTTTGAAAGAGAACATCATGGAAGACAAAGTAGCAAAGAAGATAGATCGTGGACAAGTTAGCAAGTGGAAGAAGACACTAATGGGTTCTTTGGAGAACCTCACAGAGAAGAAGGAGGAACAAGTTGGAGAAGTCCTTAAAATGAGGGTTATGAGGATCTAGGGTGTTGGCACCTAGACTTCGATCTAGGGTTTTCTCTGAGTCACAAAATGGATAAATAGAGGTATAGAAGAGTTGAGAAGAGAGAAGAGTGATAGTGGTGTTGAGTTGTATAAGTTTTATGTTTTAAGGTATTCTTGTATTTTGGGTCTTCAGTTGAGTGCGAAGATTGACTCTGCAGCTGGGTGCATAGGGTTAGGAGATAAAGAGGAGAGAGAGAAGGATCTGCAGCTGAGTGTGCAGATAGAACTATATATTTGCATCTAAAACACAGTTATGTTGACGTATCCCTAGAGGGAGAGTGAACCATGTAAAATCTTGTTGTTCCATGTGGTTTATGCTTTGTTATTTATCACCTTTTATGTTGTTATTGCATTGTTGTTTTTCCTATCGAAGATAAGAAGATATAATTTACTTCACAAAGTTAGGTATAATACTGTTAAGAATCTCTAGGTTATTTTGCGTTGTTTTTTTGGAATCATATTGCATTTCCTCTGGTTGTAGACACCTTTGTCCTGCAACCCCCCTTTTGCTACTTCGAGTGAGACTTCATCTACTTCACAGGTGTTGTCGTAAGGTCCAGTAGTTAGGGTTTGTTGGTGCGCTGTTAGAGTTCAACCCTAGGTCTTCCCCTTTGCCAACACATTTACAAATCCCAACATGATCAATCCACAAAAGGGGATTGATCTAATGAATAATAGCTCAATAATAAATATAATACTCTTTGCAGCTACAATATATCAACACTCCCCATTAACAATAAGGTTATTCTACAACATCATCAGGAGAGAGAGAGGGAAACAACATCAACATCATCTGGAACACTAACTGGCATATCTATAAATCATCATAATTTTGTCTCATCGTCATTCACAGCATGGAGTTGTAGTAGCATCATCATCATCTACATTAACATGAATTAGTATAACACTAATACATCATCATCATCAATAATATCAAAAACAACAACAACATCATCATCACATCATAAAGGATGGAGTAACAACATCATCACAACACGAAGGTTGGAGAAAAAACATCATCATAGCACGAAGGCTAGAGAAACAACATCATCATGGAGCAACAAAATGAGGCAGGTGTATCAACAACATTTTGTGGTACTCTGACAGTCCCTAAGGAGTTTCCTAGGAATCATAATATTCCCTAGGATATAAAATCCTAACGGAGCTACCATGTGGTACTCTGACAGACCTTGCTTACTGGACCTTCGAGATCTTCCCAAGAATCATAAGATTCCTGAGAATTACAAAAATCTTAATGGAGCTACCACTATTGACCACAGCTAGCATATACATGCACAAGTACTCTGACAGACCATCCTTACTGGACCTTTGGGATCTGTCCAGGGATGATCAGTCCCCTAGGATATAAAATTATAACTGATCTACCCATTGTTATTCAATATACAACAATATCATCAACATCACTCCCCCTTTCAAGGGAGGTCCTTTCGGACTATACCAAGCTTGTCTCGAAAGTTCTCAAACTTTACATGAGACTGAGGCCTTGTCAACACATTTGCAACCTACTCATCTATGCCAACATATTGGAGCTTTATGGCTCCTCTCTGCACCATATCACAAATGTAGTGATATCGTATATCTATGTGCTTTGACTTGTCATGGAACACAGGGCTCTATGTCATCTGTATGCAAATCTATTTATCACATGGAATTACGGTTCCTTCCATCTCCAGATCAAACATACCTGTCAACAAATTCCATAGCCATATGGCTTCACAACTGGTGGAACATGCAACAATGTATTCTTCTTCTACTGTGTTGAGAAAAATACTAGATTGCTTCCTACTCTGCCATGAAGTCACGGCTAACCCCAGACTGAAACAAAATCCTGAAGTGATCTTTCTATCAGAAACACTTCTTTCCCAATCTAAATCGGTATAACCAATTATTCTGAATTCATGATCTCCATCATAACAAAGATGAAAGTCCAACATACCTTTAAGGTATCTCATCACATGTTTTGCAGCAACAAGGTGAACACATCTGGGTTCTACCAAATACTGACTCAAGGTGTTCACATCAAAACATATATCTGGATTGGTGTTCATCAAATACATCTACGATCCAATGATCTGTCTATACAGCGTAGACTCAACCAATTTTGATGAAGTATCAACTAGGAGATTCAACTTTGTTTCCATGGGTGTATTCATGGATTTACACTCCAACATATCAAACCTCTTCAATATTTCAACTACATACTTCCCTTGGTTAAGTAATATCTTCTATGGGCTCTTCCAAACCTCAATACCTAAGAAATAGTGCATTAGGCCTAGGTCTTTCATCTCAAATTCTACAGCAAGCTTATTCTTACAATCGGTGATGAGATTTTCTTCATCTTTCAAGAAGAAATCATCTACATATAGTAGCAATATCATTGGCTCATCATTCATAACCTTGAAGTAAAGTTTAGAATCATTTTACTCTTGGTGAAGCCCAAGCTCGTCAGGAAACTGTAAAATCTTCCATACCAAGATGTAGGAGCTTGCTTCAACACGTACAAAGCTTCATTCAATATACATACATGAGTCTTTCTATCTTCAATCTACAAATCAAAAATTTCAAATCACATTGTACCATCCTGGTACACTTGCTTCAACTCCAACTTAATATGTATAATCATGTGTTAGCTCTATGTCTTTCTGCAAAGCACTATATGTCTCACTACCTGAGAGTATGTCCTCTACTCTCCCTACAACTATTCCTTTGTAACTGGGACTCTGCACTTGCAGTTTCTCTGAAGCTGATAATGGTTGCTCCATTCTCACAGTGACTATTGAAATCTGGGATTAACTCCTCTACCTCATCACGGCAACAAATTCATCTTAAATTGAGAGTGGCTCATGGAGGTAACTCTATATGCTATTGTAGTCATGTCTCCTTGGCCCAATTAATGTACTGCACCAACAACCACTCAATTTTAAATATGGGGATAGCTCCCCCTACATCTCATAATGTATATGAATCATGGTTGTTCTAGTTGACTTCATGAATACTAGAACTATTTCTTCAATTACTAAAGTAAGTGTCTCATCATATTCTTCTTCCCTTTTGCTAGGAGACTCCTCTGGAAACAAATAATATTTCTACATATTTTATCTGCAACATGCTTGATCTGTTAGATCAATCTTGGAAGTCAACATTGACTTCCCTTCTAGTTTCACGAAAGAATCCACATCCCAGTCCTTCTAACTAGCTACCTTCTTTGACACTGAAACACAGGAATCTTCCTAGAAGATTTCATGTCTCCTAGAGGTCTATGAAGCTACGATCTAGTCTTCTCAACTAATGGAATTTGTCTCCCAGTCCTGGAATGTGTCTCTTCATCTGATCCTTTCTAAGATCAGGCTTACTCTTGATTTCTTTTGAGTCTACAAGGAATTCATCATCTCTTACAAGATATACTTGGTGTTGAATACCAAGTCTAAATATGCAAAGTTGATTCATACTTCAGAACGAATTATTCTTCTTGTCAAGGTGGATTCATTATCCTTTGACCAAGTCTTCTGTGAGTTTTGTCATATTTGGAGCCTTCTGCTCCTTACAATTAATCTCCATATGAGATACTCTAGATCTCAAAAATAATTTCTTCTTCATCTTCTTTGGTACATGAATGTATATGGTCATGTACATAGTCTGATTTATGTCTCATCTAATTTGTTTCCTTTTTCAACCTTCATTATATCCTCATCAAGTTTATCACATGTGACCTAAAACAAGGTCAACAAAACAACAAGCAAGAATAATACTATTTTGATAATAATAATAAAACAATAGCACGAATAATATTCACAGTAGCTCCTTTAGAGCTATCACTTGTGATATGTATTAAACAAATATCAAAAGTAAGGAATACTATATGAAATGAGATCAACACTCTTCTAGTGTTGTGATCAAACATTCCTCCATGGTAGCCCAGAACCAACACAAAAAGTTTCTCCTAGAGGAGATGTTAGTTGTATCTAGTAAATGATTACAATAGACATTTATCTTAATATGCTCACATGCTACCAAGTATAATACTTTTCAAATATTGCTACCTCAACTATAGTGTTTACTTGTAATGAGGTAGTTATCAACTTGTCATGTGCAAATTTGAATCTTATCAACTTAATCAATCAAACTTGGAACCTGGAGTCTTGTAATGAGTGTGTTTCTTTTCTTTCAGGTCTCCTTCACTCAAGATGACACGTTATTTATTCAATATGTCCTATGTACTAAGACAATATGCAATCTTGACTGAAGTCTAAGTTAGAGAATAAAATATAATCTCAATCTAATACATTGACTTTAATTTTGACCAAGGGTTAGTATGATGGTCATAACTTCAACATATAACCTAGATGTCAAGATAATGTCATAATGAATAGATCGATATAAAATGATCAAAACTGAGGTGAATTATTCCTATGAATGTGTTGGATTTGAGATCCTTTTGGATCTATGACAAAAGATCCCTTCTCCTGCAAGCACCCTTTAGAAAAATAATTCATTTTAAACATATGTAAGTACATAATTATGATAGTATCTTGCTAGGGTAAGGTGCACTAGGACAATAACACAATAGTCTCAACACTTAACAAATTTTTTTACTGCAACTAGTTCTACAACTGCAACTGCAACTAGTACTGCAACTGCAACATCAACTTAGGGTTTTATGAGGAAACCCTAAGTTTTCAACTTTCAAAATTTGGAATCATAATCCAGGAACTAGATGCGCTGAGCTGAGGTGAGTGGGATGGAGTAGTTTGATTTAAAAAATTTCAAGTTTTACCCCTTAAAACTTGACCTGCGCCATTTTGGACTGTACTTCTGGTACTGGTTTTGGTTTCCTGGTTTTTTGGTTTTCTTGTACCAACCAAAAACTAGGGTTTCACTTTTTGGAGGCTCTGGAAACTTCAAATGTGCGTTCAAGGTGCCCATGAGTTTACTAGGCTAGGGAGCACATTCCTAGATAGGGTTTAGGTTGAAATTATTTTCCAATAAAATGACCTAATTTTCTTGTATGACAATATTGACGTTTTTGGTTACCTAGTGAAAGGTGCTCTACTCAGTTTAGCTTTGATACCATAAGAAAGATCACTGAAAAAAACACAATCACAAGTTACATGACATTTATCTTGGGAAACCCTCATGGGGTAGAAAACCCAGCAAAAACTTCCTTAATATAGATTTCCAATACAATGCCAAGATAATAAACCACACCACAAAAAATAACCAGGAATCAACATGCACCTCTCTCTCCTTATTCTGGTAACTGCAACCATCTTCAAAACTTGTGCACTTGATGAGTGACTTGAGTGAGTGTGTGAATGAGGCATCATCCTCTCTTATTTATACTAGCTGATAGGTGCTAGGGTTGTGTATTTTCACCAAGCAGGGCTGACTTCTTCTCTTAGTGGCTAAAACCACTTTAATTAGGCCTAGGGGCCAACTTCTTAATTAGCAACATATAATTAGGGTTTGACCAATCCACAAGGGATTTGGTCATTTACAAATCCCGACATGATCAATATACAAAAGGGGATTGATCTGATGAATAATAGCTCAATAATAAATAGAATACTCTTTGCAGTTACAATATTTCAACAGGTGGGACTACCTTGGGTGTCTTGTACAATTTCATGTTTAAAGTAATAATAACACTGCGAGGCCTAGACTCATATACAACATGATGTTTCCATAAATAAGGTTGGCCCAAAAGAACATCACTAACTTCAAGGCGAGCAACAACACATAATACCTCATCTTTGAATGGATTGATGTCGTACAACAAGCGACACGGTTGGATGACATAAAGATCGCTTCTTTGACGAAGCCATCCTATGGTGTAGGGATACGGGTGTGGCATTGTCTGTAGGGATATACACTTTATGACCTTGGTTGATATGAGGTTCTTATGGCTACCACTATCGACGATGAAGTGCAACAAAATGCCTTTCACCCACATATGTGAATTAAAGAGACAGTCGCCTTCCTCTGGCTCATTAGGTTCACCGAGATGGATCTTGGTGGTAGAAACGATGGCACTAGGTTCCGCATCAATGATTTTTATCCCCTTTTCTAGTTCTGAATCATAGTCGAAACCCACATCTGATTCAAAGTCTTTTACCTCAACCACCAATCACTTCTTTGAGTGGCAATAAATAGTGTTATTCTAGGGGCTCTTATGGAAGTCACACCACTTCTCGATATATTTCTTCATCTTCCCTTTGTCCTTCCTTTATTGTGGCTTGGACTAGTTTTCTTGAGGTTTCCCATCTTTGCTCTATCATTTGTTCTGCAAGTTGGGGCTACCCTTTCCCTGCTTCTTCTATGAGGGGTTCCCAAACCCAAACTGTCGCATATTTTGTTTAAGATTATGCTTGATTTTGACGACATAACGATAGGTCGGGCCCAAGGATGAGATATCCAAAAAATCCATTTATGTTTGGATGTGTTTATGCAGACTGTCGAGGTACTTGAGCACTAAATTTCACTCAGAATATTTGATACTCGGCTTGGTTCGCAAGGTATGGAAGACATTAGTGAACCCTGGCATTGTTTGGCCTCTTTCCTACCGCAATCTGGTCCATCTTGTATACAAGTTGTCATAACTTCAAACAGGGTAGTATTGTTCCTTAATAGAATCCCTAAAGGAACCCCAAGTGGGTGCAACTACAAATAATCTGGAGCCCTCTATTTCCTTTTCTCATAGAAATTCTCCCACCAATCTTTGACATGGGGGATGACCTTGAGGAGCGCAAATGTAATATTTTCTCTATCAGAAAAGTTGTGGATAGAAAAATATATTTCTGGAAGGTTTAACCATTTATCTATGGCTTATGCATCTATTTGACCTTCAAATATAGGAATATAAAAATTGATTTGTACCTTGAAGGGGGCATCACCTCCGCTTGAGGTGGATGTGTCGCTTGTCAACAACTGTCGAAGGATTTGTGAAAATTTGTCCATCATCTAGTTCCTCTGTCGCTTAAGGATTCTTCGAGAAACATTTTGAAAGGATATCATATCATTTTGTCTTTATTTTTTCCCGCCATGGAATATTTATTGGGCGTGTGAGAGTAGGTTTCCTCAAGAGAAACAAGATCGAGACCCAAATCTCTATACCATGATCAAGTCAAGGACATGCATTAAAAAAATGACAAGAAGTGGACCACTCTCATACCACTGATCCGGATTTATGAGCGGAACAAAATGAAAACACAGATTTATAATGTTAACACAGAGACACAATGAACAATAATATAGATGCAGTAAAAACTTGACTTTTATTAAATAAGAAATATGTTGAAACTGTAAAATGCAGACTGAAAACAAGCTTGCTAGAATGGTGGCAGCTTATCTCTGAGAAGAGATGTGATGGCTATGCTCATTCACAAGAAAATGAGTACAATGAGGCTTTGAAGGAATTTTTACATTAAACATGAATGTCAAAACCCTATACATCCAAAAAGTACCTAACCCTAGGAGATGAAGCGCCAAAATTCATGTGGGCACTGTTGGGGTAAGTTAGTACATCAACTTCCCGGGGTCGTAACTTTTGCATACAATCTTCGTTTAGGGTGAACAATAGATGATTGGAAAGGTATTGACAAGGATATTCATTTAGGTTGATTAATTAGAGCCTTTGGCTATATTTGTGGTGCTTGATCATTAAAAAACATCGTTTATGCCCTCAAAATGGCCCCAGAAGTCTGATAACCAAAAAACTACAAAAAATAGTAAGTTGTCAAAAAACAAAATTTAGCCAGTTGGACAAGGTGGATGGCCACTAAGATCGTCCGGGATCCCTACAATATTGGAGTCAAACAAGGTTTTCCCTTGTCCCCTACCCTTTTTGGCATATACATTGACAAGTTAGAAGATTGTTTGGAAAAAGAAAGTTGTGTCGGCCCTACTCTCACTGGTATAATCATCAATCTTCTTCTTTATGTCGATGATATCATTCCTATGGAAAGGATTCCTCGTGATCTTGAAAACGAACTAAGAATCCTCAAGTATTTTTTCTCCAATATGGGAATGATTGTTAATACTAATAAGACTAAGGTCATGATTATTAAATCCAATAAAATCACTTATGATACCTTCGTATATGACAACAACAACTTTGAGGAAGTGACTTCA